>SZWC01003250.1:92441-121095 GCA_023375785.1 Penium margaritaceum
GCAACGCGCCTGTAGTCGCTCCCGTCCGGAAGCGCGGGACAGTCCATGGCCGGGCCGCAGTAGAACTGGTCGACGGTGAGTGCGCGAGCCACTCCGCGCATGTGGAGGTTCGCGCCCACCACGTTGCGGATCGCGCCCCGGCCTCCCGGCGGCGTAGAGATGGACAGCGCATTGAGGGTGTCGTCGAACTCGCTGTTGATGACGCTTACGTTGCTGATGCAGCCCGAGCCGCCGCTGTGGTAGAAGCCCGCGCCCACGCCGACGCCATTGCCGCGCTCGCAGAGTACACCCGCCACCTTCACCGCAGAGCTGCCGTCGCCCACCAGCACGCACTCCGCGCCACCCGAGATGGTCGTCTTCACTACCGTGACGCGCGCGCTGCCCAGTACCAGCACGCCCACCGCTGTGGCAACGCGCTTCCGCCTGATGGTGAGCGTCGCGCGCGCTACGACGGCGTCGCTGCAGCCAATCAGATGCACCTGCCCACCCGCGCCGTCCCTGCGCGTCGTCATTCGAGCACGAGTCAGAGAGCCAATGAGTCGCGCGTCGTGGTCAGCACGGCAGATGGTGAGCGTTTAAATGCATCGTCATAACTGATCTGATCGAGGACTGCCGAAGACAAAACAAAATGAGTGCTCGTACTTCCCAAGGGAGGAAGAGCGTTGGGATCCAACCAGGTCGCTACACTTAACCTAGGGGAATCTCCTCGTGCCACACTTTGCAAGTCGCTGAGAGCGAACATTCCAAGCACATCACTACCAGCAACATGCGACGTACCGGAGTTCGAGGCGCGTTACTCGCACGTGCTTGGAGTCGGAGATGGACACGAGCGCAGGAAGCCCCTGGCCGAGCAGCTCTCCCTCAGTCTGCATCTTCCAGGCCCTCAGCCCTCGGCCATCGATGCTCCCTCTGCCGGAAAGCTCCAGTCCGTCAGCCTTGCTGAACGACAAGAGGGCATAGGCAGGGTCGTTGTCCGCGCGCTCCGATGCCTTAGCGTACTCGGATGGGTCTCGGGGCCCAAAAACATTGCCGTCAATCCACACAGTGACGCCAGCACCGCATGGTCCGCGCATCGCGTCTGTGGAGGGCATGACAAGCAGCTTGGCTTGATGCGGCACCCAAACCGAGGCGCGCTTTCCTTCGCTGCTGTCCCGGGCCGCCTGGCATGCCGCGTCGAACGCAGCGCGGAAGGCGGCAGAGTCATCTCGGCTACCGTCCGCCGCGGCACCAAAATCGATAACGCTGAAGCGATGAACGTCTTCTGACAGGATACGTGCGTGCTCTCTCCCCCGCAGCAGCTGCTGCCGCTGCTGCAGTTCTCGGTGCTTTTGCGCCTCGGACATGTGGTGCGTCCGGACTATGGCATCTGCGGACGCGATGAGACCCACGGGCTTGGCGTCGTGCATCTCCTGCATCTCCTCCGGCGTCATGTCCGTGGCGCGCGCCGCCCCGATGAGGGCGATGCAGCAGCACAGCACGAACATAGAGGCGCGGAGAAAGGGGTGGTCTGGACTGTGTTGGGCCATGTTGGCGATGCGATTTCAAGATCCTCTTCACCGCCGATCAGCAGCTCGAGGCGCTTGAGCGGCAGTACGGAGCGGATTGTTTCCGTAACCTATGCGGTTGAAAGCGCACCTTCCCTTGCTTTGTGGATGGCGCAGTGGAGGATGCACTGGTTATACTCCAAACGGCGTACGAGCGCCAATTCACTCGTTAGGGCGTCACGGCACGATGAGAAAAGGTTGCAGTTCCGAAAGGATTGGATGGACGACTGTCTCGGATGATCAGCAACTCTCAGCGAGTGCTCGAGTGAAGCACTCTGCAATTCCTGGTTTGTCACACAGCCGCAATGGCGGCTGGTTTTATGGTGCCCGAGCGAGAGCCGACCGAGCCCGTCTGAACTGCGTAGCCCGAACCGCCCCAAACAGTTTGCTTCCGTCGCGCAGCGCTCCAAAGCGCTGCGTGTGGGCGAGACGAAGCGAGGTGCCAAAACGTTCGGGCCATCGAGCCGCATTTTGGCATGCGGCTCCAAACACGCCCAGTTCGTGCGGAGGGGAACCAATGTGCTTTCGGCGAAACCTCGCCAAATGGTGAACTTGCTACAGCTTTCTGGTGACCGGAAAGCGTCCCTTGACGGAGACCGAAACTGGACGGAGAGGGTTCGCTTCACTTACTATCAATAAAGATGATGATAAGCAGCGACAAATCTTTCTGGCCTACATTGGAGCGGTGGATGCGCAGTTGAACCTCGATGTGGACCATCCTAGCGCACTATGCCTGCGTCCACCTGTTCCGTCAGAAAGTTGCAGGTGCCCAGCATTGGTTGCACCACACCACAGCCAATCGGAGTGACCAGCAGGCCGGGACAGGAGACCGTCACCAATCACAATCACTGGCGGAACAGCGTTCACAACGACGAGGAAGAAGAAATCTGAAGTGTTGAACGAGATCTTCAAGTTTGTGTTCCTCTGGTCACAATCCACTAACGCGAGGGAGTGGCTACCTCAGCACCAGGAGAATCATTGGATTCGATCCATTCAACCATATTCTCTACAAGGTAAAATGGTTTAAAATGCGTAATAAAATTGATTGATTGGAATGATAAAATTCTATGGTTCCTATCTTTGCTCGTACATAGTTCTGAAATGCATTCCAAATAAACCTTCCACACTTAATGTTATGTCGAACAGAGCGTAAATGGTTAACAAGTATAAGTTCCAAGGAATCCCATGATTTAAAATTTGGTAAAATTGAGAAATCTATGACTAGGGGTAAGTGTACTTTGATGACAAGCGTCGAAATGATTGAACATGTATATACAAATGTCGACTTGCAAATGAGGCATAGTCACGGTCGTTGGGCCGATTGTCGAGCGACGCATGTGGAGTCGCATCATGAGTGGCCGGATTCAAGAAGGTCCGACGAGAAGTCGGGGGACTTCGAGCATCAACGGTAAAGATGCAAGATGCATCTTTATGAATCCAATTTCGTCTCGGTGCGTCGAGAAGTCGACTGAAAGGTTGTGATACTTTTTTCATAGATTCGCAAGAGTTTTCGAAGCTGTCAGAATATTTTTAAAGATTCACTGGAGGCGGGGCGGTTGCCCGGTTTGCCCTCGACCATCAAAGTGAATATCGCTGTCTCAATTGAATCGGAGGCGAGGAGGGACATATCTGCCAGGGAAGTTCTCTCCGGGGTCTCGCCAGTGCTCGATTCTGCTGACATTGAACACCAGATGAACGTGTAGATTGTGGGGGAGTTTGAGTCGTGCAACCACGGGGGTTTGCATGCGCTTGATCTTAAACGGTCCCAACCATTGGGGTTTGAGCTTCGAACGATCGACTTCGTTGAATTTGATGTTTGCCGAGTTGAGGACTTTGTTCCCACTGGTGAAGATTTCTTTGATGCGATGTGCGTCAGTTGCTCGCTTCATCGCTACTTGTGTCTTCGCGAGGGTTTGTTGTGTTTCCTCCCAGATGGTGGTGAAGTCTCGACGTTGAACGTTGACTGCTGGAATGTTGCTGCAACTTTGTAGTCAAGCTGGTGTGGCGAGAATTTTGCCACACACCTCTTCAAATGGATTTTTACCCATTGCGGTGGAAAGTGCCGAATTACATTCGATTTTGGCAGTCGGGAGTTTTTGTGCCCAATCCGTCCCATGGGGTTCGCATAGTGTTTGGAGAAGTTATTCGTGCTTCTAGTATGTGCGCTTGGTTTGGCCATCGGTTTGAGGATGAAGCGCTATCGAAAGTTGAATTGTGCTGTTGTAGCGAGTCATCAATTCACACCAAAAATGGCTCGTGAATCGATCGTCTGTGTCGCTCGTGATGGTTCTCGGTACGACGCGTAGCCGTAAGATGTAATTGAGAAACAGCGGTGCTCTTCCCTCGTCGGTGACGGTGGTCAATGTCGGGATGAAGTGCGACATTTTAGAAAACCTGTTGACCATGAGGATTGCGTCATATCCCTCGGGTGTGACCGATAATCCCGTGATGAAGTCCATGGAGATGTCTGCCCATGGTTCCGTCAGAATAGGGAGCGGTTACAGAAGTCCGGGCGGTTGTATGCGACGGGATTTTTGTCATTGACATGTGTTGCAGGTCTTGCACAAGTCACCCAAGTCACAATTGCATTTCATCCCACCAATAGATTTTTGCCAGCTTCTTGAGCATCTTGTCACCTCCGAAATGTCCACCTGGTCCTCTGACGTGGCACTATTTGAGCAACACACGACGAAGTTCGTCGTTCGGGGGAACGACCACCTGGTAAGTGAATCGACATCGTCAATATGGTGCGTCGTATCAGAATTGCGTTTTGTGGTATCCGTCGTGCTAGTCGTAGCCACGTGTGAACAGCCGCTCGAGATATGGGTTTCGGTACAGCTCTAGCATTGCCACCTCAGCTATTAAATCTGGTCTGCGGCTGAGTGCGTCCGCCGGGTTGGTTTTTCCGGGCCGGTAAACAATATCGTAGTCGAACCCAGATTCATGGAACTCCATCCATGAGGTTTGACGCCGACTGAGTTTTGGTTGCGTCTTTAGATGTTTCAACGCATGGTGATCGGTGCGCACAATGCATCGACGGTACTCCAGGTAACACCGCCATGTCTTGAATGCATGTACGAATCACACCATTTCTTTCTCATGTACGGCGTAGTTGAGTTCCGGTCCTTGTTGTTTTCGAGACATGTAGGCGACCGGCTGCTCGTTGTTGCTTTGGTCTTGTAGGATGACTGCCCCCATGGCTCGGTCTGAAGCATCTGTAGCCATGACATAGTCCACCATCGAATTGGCTAATCGTAGGGCCTTAGCCGAGGTCAGAGTGTTCCGCAGAACACTGAACACCTTTTGTTCGGTGGCTCCCCACCACCATTCTTTCTCTTTTTGAGTGAGGTCAAAAACAGGTGCTGACACTCGGACATAATCCGATACAAATCGCCGGTAGGAATTGGAGAAGTTGAGGAAACTTGGATTTCTCGAACGTTTGTCAGCGTTGGCCAATCAGCGACTACAGCCACTTTCTTCGAATCCAAGGTGATCCGTTTGCTGTTCATGACGTGGCTTAAAAACTTTATCGAACGATGACCAAAGTCGCACTTCGAGAGTTTCCAAAAAAATCTCTTTGTAAAACTTTGAGAACCTTTTTAAGATGTCCATCGTGCTTCTCCGGGATACAGCTGTACACTAGTATGCTATCAAGGTAAACCATGACAAAATCGTCAAGGTATGGTAAAAAAATGCTGTTCATTGCCACCATGAACGTTATTGGAGCATTTTCAGTCCGAACGGCATGACCGTGTACTCAAAGTGCCCGTAGCGAGTTCGAAACGTCGTTCTCTCGATGTCGGCGTTTGCCACGCGAACCTGGTGGTCACCGTTGCGCAAGTCAGTTTTGCTGAAAATTCGGGCCCCTCGAAGTTGGACAAAATTTTCATGAGCTTGGGGAAGAGGGTAGCTGTTCTTGATGGTAGCATTGCTCAACACCTGGTAGTCCACGGACATCCGCATCTTACCAGTTTTCTTTTTCATGAATAGTACGGGTGTGGCATATGGTGATGTGGATGTGCGGATGAACCCTTGACCAAGCATCTCGTCGAGTTGTTTTTTTTCCACTCGGTCAACTCATGATCGCTCATCCGATAGGCCCCTCGGACTGTAGGTGTACTGTCCGGCTCCAGATCAATGCGATGGTTGATGTCTCATTGAGGTACTCAGGTTCTCGGGAGTTTGGTGGGGAAGACGTTCACAAACTCTCGGATGATTGGTGCGAACTCTTTGGATACCATCACGAACATTGTTGGACGATGAGGCTCATGAGGCCGATGATGAGCCAGCTACTGCCACTTCCGCTTCTTCCATTTCCTTGAGATGTAAGAGCCACGCATGCGCTCCTTTTCATAAACACTACTTGGCCACGTTGAGCGGTACCGGCTGCACAGGTTGCCGCTTTTCGGCTACCACGGCTTCCTCTGCTACTTCCACCTCTCCTGCTTCCGTTGTCGGCTTCTGTCTCCTATGTAAAAGTTGTCCTCTGGCGCCGTTGATCTCCACGTAGACGGCGTCGCTGTTCCAGTCGACCTGCGGATTGTGCAGGTATAGGAAATCTCGTTCGAGGATGATTTTGTGGCCGCTCATTGGACAAGACCTCCAAACCATTGCATCCCGTATATCTCCCACTTCTAGTCGTAGTGGTTTTCGGAGTCTCTGTGTTTGCAATCTTCCTTCAATTGTTTTTCCTGCAAACATCCCTGGTTCAATCTCCAAATCGAGTTTGTGAACCATGTCGTTGCTTACGAAGCTGTGTGAAGCTCCTCCATCCAATAGTGCCAATACCGTTCTAAGACACTTGCAACCGTTACTTAGGAACGCGTGCACCAGAGTTAGCGCCGAACAATAGCCAAAAATAGGAAATAACTGATTAGGAAGCAAGAATGAACAGCAATGGGAGACCCCTCTAAGTTCTAGTTCCCCCCTGCTTTCTAGAGCTTGTTACTCAGCTAACCAGCCAATCGGATGTAGACTTTTTTTCTGGAAGGCAGGGTTTGCTCGGTGAGCCCTTCCAGATGGCCAACAGCCCAAAACCCGGGCGTTGTCCGTTTTGCCCGAAAACTTGACCATACCATAATACTAACATTGCAGACACAGTCGCGTAGTCAGAATCAGCTAGAACAATAGCAGTAAGGAGTTATGGCTACCCAAACCTAGGCATCGCCTACACTAATCCCTGGTGACAACAGTGCCACGCTAGCATGAGATTTGGAACCTAAGTAGAGCACGACGCTGCAGACGCAGCGGTACCGTCAGATCCACCACTGGATGCACGCAAAAAGCATCCACAGTAGCAGTGACCGCCGGCGACCCGACCGCCCAGGAGGCCTAGTGATGGAGGTGAGCACGCCATAGAAGGGAGGAGGCTCTAGCGAACTGCGTGTAGTCCTAAATGTACAGTGGCTTGACTAGACGACACTCTAGCAGCGTCAAGTCTCGTCGTCAGTCATCGGCATGCCGATGTACACAAACCGGGAGGACACAACAGAGCGCAATGAGAGATGTGAGAAAAAGCCAACACTCCCCCATGACTCGCTGGCGCAATACACATGGACGGGTAGAGACACATTCAACAAAACGACTCCCCCAAGGCACGCAAAGACGCAGACAAGGACAAGGAGCGCAACTCACAGACGCACTCCGACCTAACTCACAACCTTCTTGAACGAGATGCACTTCACTGCCTTCGTAAAGAAGTCAGCCAGCTGTCGTGCTGTCTCAACCCACACAATGCTGGCGGTGCCGTTGTGCAAAAAAGAACGCACATAGTAATATTCAACATTGATGTACTTTGTGCGTGTGTGATGCACGCCATTATTGTCGGTGATGGCTATGGCACTCTTATTGTCACCATGCAACATGATGGATGCAACGCACTAGCGTAGCTTGGACAACAGACGAAGCAACCAAACGCTCTCACATGCGCCTCAGCCAAGGGCCACGTACTCAGCCTCAGCATTGCTACGTGTTATGCACCCCTATTTGCCACTGCGCCAGGACACAATTGTGCCGCCACCCAGAAAGATCCATCCTGTGCGGCTCTCAACGTCCGGACTACCGACCTAGTCACTGTCGGTGTAGCCCACCACAACAATAGCCGGCTGTCTGCGAAACATGAGATCTCACAGTGGAGTCGAGATGACATAGCGTAGTACTCCTATTGCGGCCTCAAAGTGGAGGTGACATGGCTCCTGAGAGAAGTGAGCCAGGAGGTTGACGGCAAATGTAATATCTAGGCGTGTCATTGTCACCAGGAACATCAGTGACCCGATGACTCGCAGATACGTGGTGACGTCAACTGGCTCCCCCACAACGGCTGAGTCAGATTTCTTCAGCTTCACCTAGCCATTGGATGACATGGGTGAGGAGGCGCTCGACACGTGGGGCAGGTCATTGACGAAGCGAGTGAGCAAAGTCAAGACATAGGCAGCCTGGTGCACGTGTAGGACGCCCTTGGAGTAATCATGCTCGAGCTCCATGCCTAGGAGAACTCGGGCAGACCCGATATCCTTCATCTGATAGACGGTGTGCAGCAGGTCTTTGACATGCAAGATGGCAGCCATGTCTGTTGACACAATGAAGAGATCGTCAACATAGACGAGGATAGCGGCAAAGGCCTAGCTTTGCGGGCTGATGAACAGTGTGGGGTTAGGTGTGCTGTTGGTGCTGCTCCTACTGCTAATAATGCTGCAACTACTGCTACTACTACGGCTGTTGTTGCAGTAGCGGATGCTACTACTGCTGCACTTGCTGCAACTACTGTTCCTATTGCTACTGCTGCTACTACTATTACTGCTGCTACTACTGCTAAGCTACTACGTATTACTACGACTGTTGTGGCTACTGTAGCGGCTCTGGTGGTGGCTGCACGAGGTGTGCAATTCTTCCTCTTTCTTTTTATTCGTCACAGCAAGCTTGCTGCTCACTACAAGCCGAAAGCTGCGAGCAGCGAGGTCGCTACTCGCTGCTAGTAACATGCTGTGAGCAGTTCCAGCTACTACTAATTCTGGCTGCTACTACAGCTGTTGCTGCTGGCTGCTACAAGCTATTGCTACTGGCTGCTGCAAGGTGTTGGTGGCTGCTGCTACAGCCGGCCACTACTGTTTCTCACTGCTACTGCGCACTACTACTACGAGTTGCTGCTACTAGCTACTACTGCTACTTGCTGCTACGGGCTGCTGCTACTATGAGCTGCCGCAAAGTGCTGTTGCTATAGGCTGTTGCTGCTGCGCATAGCTGCTGCTGGCTGCTACAGCCACTACTCGTTGCTCCAAGTTGTTGCTCCTGCTCACCAGTCACTGCTCATGGTTGACATCACCACGTGCGTTGTCGCCAAAAGGTGATGGACGCAGCCTTCCGCTCACCTTCTTGCGTCACACGTGGGGGTCAGTGTTGCCAAAAAAATCCGGCAGCATTTCGCTTGGCCCAGTGGTCGTGGGAATAAATCTGATGCCGCCACCAGGCGGGTCAATGCTGCCGGGAAAAATCTGGCAGCATTTCCTTTGCACAGGAGCGTATGGGGGTCCGCCGGCACAGTCAGGAACCTGTACTCCACTTGCCTGCTGCTGCTTCTGCGCTCCGGCTCTGATACCAAGCTAGAGAACCTAATGCATTAAGTTGGGGCGGCAACGTTGTTGATGTAGCGTGTGGAAACCCACGCTCCTTGCTCAAAGTGCCCCCTCAGTTTGCTACACCAGAGCCTAAGTCTGAGAGCTCTGGTGTTGTTACTGAGGAACGTGTGCACCAGAGTTAGCACCAGACAGCAGCTGGAAACTGGAAATGATTTACTAGGAAGCAAGAATGAACAGCAATGGGAGACCCCTCCAAGTTCTAGCCCCCCCCCCTCAGCTCTGTAGAGCTTGTTACTCAGCTAACTAGCCAATCAGAAAATAGACCTATTTTCTGGCAGAGAAGGTTTTCTCAATGAGCCCTGCCAGAGCGCCAACAGCCCAAAACCCGGGCGTGGTCCGTTTTGTATGAAAACAGGACCATACTACAATACCAATGGTGTGAACACAGTCGTGCGGTCAGAATTAGCTAGAACAATAACAGTGAGGAGTTATGGTTGCCCAAACCCAGGCATCGCCTATACTAGTCCCTGGTGGCAAAAGTGCCACGCTAGCA
This sequence comes from Penium margaritaceum, assembly GCA_023375785.1. Taxonomy (NCBI): domain Eukaryota; kingdom Viridiplantae; phylum Streptophyta; class Zygnematophyceae; order Desmidiales; family Peniaceae; genus Penium; species Penium margaritaceum. The sequence goes on from SZWC01003250.1 coordinate 102,113, forward strand.
TGAGATTTGGACCCTTAGCACAGCACGATGCTGTAGACGCAATGGTACAATCAGATCCAGCACTGGACACACGTAGACAGCATCCGCAGTGGCAATGACCGCCAGCGGCTCGACCGCCAAGGAGGCCTGCCGATGGAGTTGAGCACATTGTTGGGGGGATGAGGCTCAAATGTACTGCATGTAGTCCTCAGCGTGCATCGGCTCCACCGGACGACACTCCAGCAGCGTCAAATCTCGTCTTCAAATGTGCACGCCGACGTACACAAGCCGAGAGGATACAATAGAGCACAATGAGATATCTCAGAAAACACCAACAGGGAGTGTTGTGTGGACTTCGAGCTGACACCGCTACACATAGCGATTGTGGCACTGCATGTCTTCTAGAGATCTTGAGACAGCATAACCACCTACGATATTGCTGGTGTGATGCACTTGCTACATTCTGGAATCGAGGTTTGTGGGTGTGTAGCTCTTAGAGTTTTCTTGGTGGTCAAGAACCGGGAACCCAGAGACATGTTCCGGGCTCACGAGGAGACCTGAGGTGGCTCTGGTTGAGACCCGCGCACCTCGTGGGGCATACCGGTTCTACATGGAGACCTAGAGACTTGAACCATTGTGTGCGTGTCGTGAGCTCGTGACGTGTTGCCCGGCGCTTAGTTATGTCCCTTGCTCGTTGGTTGAGACCTGGGCACTCGTAGACATGCTCTGGGGTCACGAGGAGAGCTTTCTTGCACGTAACCGACGTGTCTGGCTCGTCGAGCCGGTCGTTTTGGTTCAAAGGGACCTGGAAGTTTCATTTGACCGGTCCGGTTCAATCCTTGAATGGCGTCCAGGTCCCACGTCGAGTCTTTATGTGGGTGGCCCGGTCAACCAGCTTCTATCATCTCGTTGCACCATAGCTTGCTACTCACCTGAGTGAACGCTAGCATTTCTTGAAGGCGAAGCCCTTGCGCTCCATCGCATGGCCGTGTTTATGGATTCCGTCTCATGTTTGTCACACGTCACACCTTAGCAGCTTCACCACCTACAATGTGACCACTCACAGGTGCAACGACACAGGGACACGCACACACACGGTATGGATTTGGATCAACAAACACCTAGGCATTATGTGAAAGCAAATACAGAGGAAGTGACGAGCAAGTGAGGTGATAGAAGCCAGTCAACGTCACCTACGCTAGTGGATTGAGTGGGGTCTCTTCGCCACCGAGGATCGAGCCAAACCCGTTACACGCCGACTACAATTCCTCGCGCATTGAAGCAAGCCATGTGAATAGCAACCTGGCCACACACATGCAAGAGTCCTGGATGTCTGCCTGACTAAAACAATCAACCACATTGATCGCGATCATATGCGGGTGCATACAATCTCGCCATGCATCTGCTCCATATTTTTGAAAAGGGAAGTATTCAGGTTTTCCTACACTAACTCTCCCTCACTCCAGTCACAAAGTGAAAAGAGGGGGTACGGGGAGAGTGGTGTTTGTACCTATACCATGTATGTCTGTAGAATCTTGTTGTTGTGATTTGTGACGTTCCTGTCGACCTGTATAGTTTACTGTGACCACTCGGCCGTGTCCATACTCGTGTAGATCCCTGATGTGGACCCTGGCGGTACCGGTGCGTCATCTGGTTCAGAACTCTGGAATGGACGTCGGTCAGCTTGGAGCTGACCAACGTCCGTTCCAGAGTTCTGAATGCTGCCCGGGACCTCCTACAGTTTTTCTGCAGCACGCAGGAGTTAATCGGTGGACTGGCCGTGGGCCCAATTTGCATGTTTTTGCATTGTGTGTCCACTGTTTGATGTCGGATGCATGCATGTGACCAGTCTTAGCGCCGAGCTTGTGATCTTGCACGTCTAGGTTCTCACGGCGTAGCATTATGACATGTCTGCGCAGAGTTACGGCCAAAACAATGGTTTTGGGCCGGTTTTAGGACAGATCGTGTGCCGCCGCGTGCGACACCCGCTGTGCGCCGCGAGATGTACTTATGCCATGGACCTGTCATTTGTTATTTCTCTCTACAAATACGATTGAAGCATTCTAACACTTTGCCTTGTGTTTCCTAGCCAGACCCTTGCCGATGTGTGCATGACTTGCGACTGTCGTCACCGTCTGACCACACACTGACGCCTAGCCGGCAGATGTGTCGCTAGGAAGCTTCCACGCATCTTCTCATGGTATTAGAGCAGTGAGACACTTCTCGTCGAGCTGCGCAGCCGAGACATAGGAGAGCAGCAGCAGTGAGCGTCACTGCTGTTGCTGATCCACAGGCCCTGCCGACGACACCCGACTGCCGGCGACGTCACCCACGTGAGAGTGCATCAGCAGCAGCCGCCGGCAGCAACAGGTGACACCTGCAGCACGCGGCAGTCACTAATAGTTGCTAACATTGGCGCCAGCAGCGGCCCCAGTAGGCCACAGCCACGGCAGGCGACGATTGGCAGCAGCAGCAGCTCGCGGCAGCAGCAGCAGCACGCAACAAGAGCAGCGTGTAGTAGCGTTGTGCAATGGCGGCGGCGACGGCGGGCAGCAGCGGCGTGCAGTAGCAATAGCATCTAGCAACAGAAGTAGCAGCATACAGCATCAGCATACAACAGCAGTAGCACAGCACAGCAACAACGCAGTAGTAGCGAGCGACGGTAGCATTGCGCAGCAGTTGCTATGCGCAACAGCTGTAGTAGTAGCGTGCAGCTGCGCTACAACACAACAGTAGTGTACAGCTACTGCCACTTCTACGCAAGCAACCATGCGGTTGCTGCTGCAGGTGCCGGCGCAGCAGCAACAACAGCTGAGCGGAAGCTACTGCGGAGCTTTCGCATAGCTTCCGCGCGGCTGCTGTGGAGCAGCTCCCCCTTGCACACTAGGCTAACAACCGCGGGAGTTGTCAAAAAAAAGGGAAGGGGAGCTGACGTCAGCATTATTCCTTGCTCATGTCATCAGGTCATGCTGACGTCAGCAGCCACTTGCTGATGTCAGCACATTCCTTAGTGAAATTTTTGGTTGGAGAGTGAAAAGTTTCGAGCAAGGGACCATGTTGACGTCTTGTCCCATAATGAGCGGTGACATGGCTCCGTCCGGTGATAAGGGAAAGAGGATACTAGATCCCTCTTCTTCCTCCTCAAGGGTCATGAGCCCATGTTCGCAGGCTATTGAGGACCTGCAAAGCCAGCAGGATGAGATGCGTCTCTTGTAGCGGGAGCAGACTGATGCCATCTGTACACTCATTGAGCTTCTTTGGGATCAGCCCACGGCCCCACGGCAGACCTTTGAGGGAGCTGCCGGTGTTGCACCCTTTACACAGCAGTCAGCTCCAGCACCGGAGACAGGAGCTGGAGCCGACCCGCCACCTATTGATCCTTGGAATGAGGATCTACATATGCCAGGCATGGGGGGGGACTCCCCGGAGCATGAGATTCGTATGCTTCAGGAGCGTCTCCGCCAGCTCCAGACGAGCTCTCGGCCCCCACTCACATTTCATTTTCTTGTGATTCGATGGTCGCCTGACCTCCACCCCAGCAACTTCCCTCTTCCCGGTTTCTTTCCCATCCCTTGTCCTTCTCAGCCTGTGGTTGCTAAGGCTGCACACAGACCCTAAGATCCGTGGGAATTACCCAAAAATCTGGATCCAGATCCGGATCCCCGGATTCGGATCCTGGTTCCTGGATCCGGTCTATATCTCCGGATCCGGAACCGGATCCTTGGGGGAGAGAGGCGAGGACGGGGAATGGAAAAACACAAGAGGCCTTGCTCATGTCCGCTCGTGTATCGTGAAATCAAGAGTTTCAAATTCAAACAGTCAACATTTGCACTTCCGATGTGACCAAGGCAACATTCAGTTTCCACGTCAATCGGACCTGTCAAACCTGTCATGCAACCAATAGCAGTCTCGCTCACTGGCAGGTGCGATATAGTTGATCTGGTGTCGAGCCTCCTGTTCGTACAGGGTTGGTGCTGATTCACTGTCACGCATAAGTATGGCATGAAGTGTAGCCTTTCCGATCGTTTGACATGGCATCAATGGCCGGCAGACACTAACGCGCTCTTTTGCCTACCAACGGTCAAAAGATTGAACAATCACGTGATATCTGAACTCCCAAGCTTTCCTTCGATCATCCCAACTTTCAATTAATGCGCATACAGGTTGACCACAAAGGGCCGCACGGATATAGAAAACGTGTACACCACATCAACATTCATTCCTATGCACTGTGCGCGGGCCATCCACGACAGTGCGAGGGGAGGCTCCCCCGCTGGCACTAAGAATACGAGAGGTTGCCAGGGTTAAAAGTGACCTGTTTCTTTTCTTCTATTATGATCATTTACTTAGTCCCAACAATGACCTCCCAAATAGAAAGATTTGTGGATCCAGGAGCTGGATCTCCGGATCCGGATCCAGGATCCGGATCCTCGAATCTGTATCCAGGTGGAGGATCCGTCCCCTGGATCCGGATACTCCGCGGATAGGGTCCATGTGCAGCCTTAGTGGTTGCTCTCCCTACGAAGCGGCAACCCAAGGACTTTGAGACACCGCCCCCACGGTATGTCAGTGAGGAAAGTTTTGATTGCAGGGAGATCCTTTTTCAGGTTTGGGCCTCTTCACAAGGAGTGTGGCCTTACTACCACACTCCGTATCAGACTACGGACCCAGCACAGGTGCTCACAGTGGCTAGGGTAATGTGCAGACTTCTTTTTGCCATACCGCGCGAGACCGTCGTTGACTTCTGCTCGTTCCTTGGCGAGGCCGGCACAAGCACCGGCACTGATCCACGTGGGGACTGGGACCTGGCATTATCCCTGCTTGCTAGAGAGACGCACGCTACCCGTGCCGCTCACATTCGTACCTTTCACTCCCTTTGTTAGGGGCCTACCAAGCCCACAACCAACTACTAGCGACGCGCCATGCGCATCTACACATGCCTTGGGACCTCATGCTGTACACAGCTGTGGACGCTCCGCATGATCATGCTTGGATTTCACCTTGAGCACACAGACATCTTCACAAGGTACATTGACGAGTTGCTCGAGCCTTTTTTCGCCTCACTACAGCTTCTTCCCTGGGCGTACCAGCTCTTCCTCTAGGTGACTTCTGCTCGTGAGGCAGCCGTGGCTCATCATGAGACTCCCCTTGCTACAGTTTTCGTATCACCACCGACGCCCCTCCTGCAGTCTCCTTCTCCATCCTCTATCACGTCCTCCTCTTCCCCTTCCACCCCGATTACAACAACTTAGACACAAGGTGTCGCGGCACCAGCACAGGGGAAGAAGGGGAGATGGAGGTGCGGCTCAGGCCAACAGCAGTCACAGTAGCAGCCATCATGGGTAGTAGCAGTGGACGCTCTGTTCACTGCTACAACTGTGGAGGCGCTCGTCCCTACACCGAGTGCCAACAGCCGCTCGACTGGGCACGGATTAGTTGCAAGCTTCAGGCTGCGCATGCACTATGCTCTACGTTGAGTAGCACATCCTCCGGGCGCGCGGCGACCACGACCGCAATAGTTCCCGCTTCACCACAGGCAAGCTGCGGCGTCCCGGACCCACGAGACCGCACCATCGTCGAGCTCCGACACGTTTTGGCACTTTGCTTTCAGGGAGGTGCGAGTGTGTTGTCACAGCCGGGTGGTTCAGAGACTATCTATCCGTCTATTCTTGTGGCTCGGGATCACTCGTGTAGGGGGGCACAATCGCCATGTGATGACCATGGGCCTGACTATACAGATTGTATTCATGAGTCTCACCTTTGTGCCCTTCGTCATTCCTCCCAACCTGCTGTCTAGCGTTCGTCTAAGGCCAAGTGTTCCATTGCTCATTGTACTGTGACGTCCTCTAGTCATGATTTTGGTGGCACTTGGATCATCGATTTTGGTGCCACTCATCACATGACTTGTCGTCGTAGTGACTTCATTGTTCTCGGCCATGTTGCCTCTTTTCGTTCCATTCACACAGGCTCTGGTCACTCCTTGCCAATCCAGGGTGTTGGGGTCTTTGTTTTGATGGTCCGTTTGGCCCCCTGTATCTTTCCGAGGTGCTGTTTGTGCCTGACCTTGAGCTTAGTTTGCTTTCTGTACGTACCTGCACACTGATAAGACTCTCTGTGGAGCACGCTGCAGACTCCACCACTGTGAATGTTGTTGACACTCTTAGCGTTGTTCTTCGTGCGCTTGTTGTGGATGACCTGTATCGTGTCTCTCGGAATTCTCCTCCTTGCTCCCCCTCCCCTTCAGCTCGTGTTTTTGTCACTGGTGTTCTGTCTCCTGAGCACCAGCGATTGCTCCATCACCATCTGTGTCATGTAGGCTCCGACACTATGTTGAGGCTCATTTGGACACAGCCTGTCCTCGGTCTTGATGCAGCTTCTTTGAAGAAGCCGCCCAAGACCAACTGCCTCTTCTGTGCTCAGGGTAAGATGCATCATTACATCTACCCTGACTCCTGTTCTCGCGCACTTCGCCCTCTCGAGGTAGTCCATTCCGACCTTCTTGGTCCTCTTCCTGTCGAGTCTCTGTCCGATCGTGGTCGATACGTCCGGACCCTGACTGATGACTTCACCTGGATGCGGTGGGTCTACAGCTTGCCCCAGAAGAGTGACGCCACTCTCGCGGTCCGCCTCTGGCTAGTGATGACTGAGCGTCAGTCCCGCCACACGCTGCATACCTTCTGCTCGGATCGCGGCGGTGAGTTTCATGGCAAGATGGATAGTTTCTTCACCGAGCACGGGATTTTTCACCATGTCTCCGCTCCTTGTACTCCTTAGCAGAGCGGTGTTTTTGAGCGCTAGAACCGCACCATGGAGGATGCAGTTTGCAGTATGCGGTCTGAGTGCGTTCTTCCAGAGTCCTTCGCCTTTGAAGGATTCGCCTACATGACTTGGGTCTCGAAGAGCCTCCCGCTCAGTCCCCTTCCGGACCACGTCACACCGTATGAGCTCTGGTTTGGCCACCGAGCTGACCTACGCCACGCTCGCGTCTGAGGACACTTGGCTTATGTGTGGTACATTGAGGACTAGTAGAGGTCCAAGGTCTCACCGTAGGGTCGCTTGTGTGCCTTCGTCGGCATCTCCTTGCGGTCGAAGGCCTAGTGCTTTTGGGATCCTGATCGTCGTCGCATCCTTGAGTCATGCGACGCGCTGCTCTTTGAGTCCCTCACCTACCGTGATCTGACATCAATCACGACGTTGTCCGTCACGCATATTCCTACGTGTGTGGGCCTGCCTCACCTGCTCCTATTGTCACACCCAGTTCCGTGTCTCCCACACATGCATCACCTCACACGACATCACCAGCTCCTTTGCCTCAGCCCTCCGCAGTTGTGGTCATGCCTGTCTCTGAGACTGAGGTGCGCCCCTAGAGCCCAGGTTTCTCACATGATCTTGGCGTTCGTCTTCGACCACTGGACTCCAGAGTCTAGCGAGGATGAGGTCCTACACCCATGCGCTCCACTCGCACCATTGCGAGTGGTGATCCCGGCACAAAGGCCCTTGATGTGAGTGTCCGCGGTAAGCACACAGAGGTACATCTAGCATGCCCTGTAGGGCACGACCTCGTCACTCGCGAGTTCCATATCGCTTGTGATGCAGCACCTGATCATGTGGTCATCAGACCTAGCACTCAGGTGTGTGCTCTTGCCACGCAGAGCTCTCCCTCTATGGTGCCCAACCCAGGCACACTGAGGGAAGCTCTCTTATGACAAGATACTGACGCTTGAAATGCTGCCTGTGAGGATGACCTTCACGCCATCCGAGAGCATGCAATTTACGAGCTAGTCAACCTTCCACCTAGGAGGAAGGCTATTCAGGTGAAGTGGGTCTTTCGCAAGAAAGTGAAGCCGGATGGCTCACTGGAACACCACAAGGCTCACTTAGTTGTCGAGGGGTACCCTCAAATCAAGGGCATCAATTACACTAACACCTTTGCCCTGTCGGCCACATGACCTCAGCTCGAGCTCTGTTTTGTGTAGTAGCTCAGCATGACTGGGAACTCCCCCAGATGGATGTGAACAATGTGTTCCTCCATGGCTCTCTGGATAAGGAGATTTATGTGGCTTAGCCACCTAAATTTAAGGATAGTGATAAGGTCTGGCGCTTGCACAAGTCCTTGTACGGTGTCAATTAGTCTCCTCGGTGTTGGAAGCAGCAAATCAGGGGCACCCTGACTCGTGCGATACATGTACAGAGCAAGGCAGATCCCTCTATCTTTATCCGACGGACGCCTGAGCGGTTCACCGCCATCCTGGTCTATGTCGACGACCTTCTGATCGCGTCTCCTTCACTCGAGGCCGTGAAGGAGGCCAAGGCTATCCTCCAGACTGCGTATAGGATGAAGGACATTAGTCTTGCAGCAGTGTTCCTTGGCATGGAGATCGTGCAAGACCGCTGACGTCGAACGCAACTACAATATCAGGCTTGATACACACTTGTTGTGGGAGAGCGCTTCAGCGACCTCCTTGGCGCGGTACCTATGGCCTTCACACCTCTCACGCCTGACGGGCAGGATGCCCTGAAGGTGGACGATCCCACACAGTTGGGGGAGACAGTGGATGTGACCTTGTACCTCTGTCTCATCGGATCTCTCGTGTACCTGGCCACTACCACACGTCCTGACATCGCCTTTGCCGTCAACTTCTTTGCCCAATTTTCGCAGGCTCCATGCGCTAGAGCCCTTCATGCGGCTGTGCGAGTGGTGCGGTAAAAGGTCTCCATACCATACCTCAGACGCTGCTTTCGCCGATAGTGTTCGGTGGTCCTTGATGACTACACCGACAGCGACTGTGCCTGGAGCCTAGATGGACGCAATCGCACCGGTTACATGTTCGTGCTTGGTGGTACCACTGTGTCATGGCGCAGCGGCAAGTAGGGCTGCATTGTAAGTAGCTCATCGGAGACGGAGTATGTTGCTCTACGTGTAGGGGCTGCTGAGGCAGTATGGCTGCAACGCCTGCTCCTTGAGTTGGGTCTGTCAGTACCTGCCATTGTGCTTCATTGCGACAACCAGAGTGCTCTTGCCATTCCTGAGAACTCTAGTGTCTTTCTAGTGAAAGATACTAGAGTTCTCCGGAATGGCAAGAGCAGTACGAGAACACTAGAGTTCTCGTACGAAGCATATTGCGGTTGAGTGTTGGTTTTTGTGCATCTCTCATCGTACTCTGTTGTGTCCTCCCGGCTTGTGTACATTGGTGTGCAGATGAATAACGGCAAGACTCGACGCTGTTGGAGTATCGCTCGGTTGTGCCGACGCACGCTGAGGGCCACTCACCGTTTGCTGGAGCTTCTTCCCTCTCACGATGCGCTTAGTCCAATCGGCAGGCCTCCTTGGCCGTCGGGCCGCCGGCTGTCATTGCCACAACAGATGCTTTTTGCATGCACCGAGCACTGTTTCTGGTTGTGGCATTGCGTCTGCAACATCATGCTATGCCTAGGGTCCATGTCTCCTGCTGTGTGACCCTGTTTGGCATCACTGACTGTCGTAGGCACTGCCTGGGTTCAGGCAGCAATAACTCCTTGCTGCTATTTTTCTACCTGACTCTGACCGTACAACTGCGTTTGCAGCGTCGGTACTATGGTATGGTCTAGTTTTCAGGCGAAACGGACGACGCCTGGGTTTTGGGCTGTCGGGCATCTGGCAGCGCTAACCGAGAAAACCCTACCTGCCGGAGAATAGGTCTAGGATTATTTTCTGATTGGCTGATTAGCTGAGTAACAAGCTCTACACTAGTGGGGGGGGGCTAGAACTTGGAGGGATCTCCCATTGTTGCTCATTCTTCATTCTCAATCAGTCACTTTCAGTTTTGAGCTGCTTTCTGGCGTTAACACTGGCGCGCACGTTTCTGAATAACAAACCCAGAGCTTCAAGACTTAAGACTCCAGAGCAGTAGACTGAGGGGGCAACGGACTTAAGCAACGAGCGTGGAAGCCCGCACACTGCATAAACAACGCTGTTGTCCCAACTTGCTGCCTAGCATTTCTAGCCTGGTATCACAGCCATAGCGTAGCAGCAACAGCAGAAGATTGGCGTACAGGTGTCAGACAACGCCAGCGGATCCCCGTACGTGCGAGTGCATGGGAAATGCTGCTGGATTTTTTTCGGCAGCTTTGACCCGCCTGGTGGTCGCGTCAGATGTTTTCCCACGGCCACTAGCCTAGGGGAAATGCTGTCGAAGTTTTTTTCCGGAAGCACTGACCCCCACGCGTGACGCGAGGAGGTGAGCGGCAGGTCCAGTCCGACACCTGCGGGCAACGACGCGCGCTGCAATGTCACCCATGTGCAGTGACTGGCACGAGCAAGCAGCAGCAGGAGTCTACAGCAGTGGCAGCCGTAAGCAACTGCAACGTGCAATGGCAGCAGCAGCCAACAACAGTTGTGTGTAGTAGTTTCAGCGGGCAGAAGGAGCAGCTCGTAGCAGCCCGCAGTAGCAGCAGCCCGCAGCAGCAGCCCACTGTAGCCCGCACCAACATCCCGCAGCAGTAGCTCGCAACAGCAGCAAGCAGCAACGGTAGCGAGCAGCAGCTGCAATAGTGAGTAGCAGCTGCAGTAGTGAGTAGCAGCTGCAGTAGTGAGCAGCAGCAGCAAAAGGCTGCAATAGCCACAACAGCAAGTCCCAGCAGCAGCCAGCTGCAACAGCAGCAGCAACGAGCAGCTGCCTACAGCAACCAGCAGCGCCTGTTGCTGCTCGCAGCCCATAGCTCGCCGCAAGCGACGGGCTGTGGGCAACGAGTCCGCTGCTCGCAGAAAACAGCGGGCTCGCTGCCCGCTGCCCACAGCGAGCAGCGGAGCCCACTGTGACGGACGAAAAGGAAAAAGAAAGAAAAAAAATCCCCCACCCCATCATCTTCTCTCCCGTGGCTACAATAGTCGCCATAGCTGCTGCAGCAGCCACAGCAGCCGCAGTAGCCTGCAATAGCAGCAGTTGCTGCTGCAATTGTAGCCGTAGTAGCAACTGTAACAGCAACAGTAACAGCAGCAGCCGCATCAGCGGCCGTAGTAGCAGCCGCTACAGCAGAAGACGCTGCAGCAGCAGTAGCAGCACCAACAACACCAGCAGTACCAACAGCAGCAGCAGTAACAGCAGCTAAAGCAGCAGCAGCAGCCGTAGCAGCTATAGCAGTGGCCCCAACAACCACCGTTGCTGACATCAGCATCCCACTACTAACGTCACTGTTGACGTCACTGCTGAAGTCATCAACACAAAAAAAGGGAAGGGGGAAGAAAACCAAAGGGTGGGCAAGGAGTCATCTACAATGGTAGCCCTGCACGTAACGCGGTGGCATCTGCTTTCATCAGTCGCCCTAAGCTGACGTCACTGGTGACATCTGCAACATGAAAAAAAAAAAACAAAAAAACCAAGGGGCACCAAACCATGGCTGGTAGCCCCACTAGGGAGGGGTCCTCCTCTGTTGGGAGCAACCCTCTTGTGTCGTTGGTGGCAACCCTGACCCCCTCACTGCTCTTCAGCAACATCTCGCCACCTTGATGTAGTAGCTTGCAGCGCTGTAGCCATTGGCCTCTCAGACTGCCACGAATGCTCTGCCACCATTCCTCCCTCCGGGGCACGCCACCCTAGCAGTGTTTGCTGCCACACACTACCTGACCCAACAGCAGACTCAGCGCCAGCGGCAGACGGTGACCTCCGTCCTTGGCCCCACTCTGGGCGCCGGCCGCAGGCAAAAGGACTTTGAGAGGTCGCCGCTGCCGCTTCAGGCCGGCGAGGAGTTTCGGAGTTGGGAGCTCAGCTTCCGGATCTGGGCGTAGGGTGAGGGCCTGTGGACATACTACACCCTCACATATGACCCCACCCTGGCCGACCAGTTGTATGACGTTGGTCGTGCCGTATGTGCTCTAGTTCCAGCCGTCCCTCCAGCTTCCTGCCTCACCCTAGAGCCCTTCCTCAGCGACTTCACCGCTGCCGCCACCCCAGACCCTGCAGCTGCGTGGCACGTCCTCACTCGTCCCCATCGCCTATCCAGCGATGCTGAGACCAGCCGCCTGCTGCGGGAGTTCAACTCCCTACACATGGGGGAAACCAAGATGGTCATCGCCTACTGGCAGCGGACGGAGGACATCCTTCGTCACCTCGGCACCTCTGCCCCACCCCCTCTGGTCGCGCTCCTCACCATCAAGCGCGGTACCACCGACGCATACACGGACGTCTTTGTGCACTACTGTCACGACGTCCTCTCCACCATGGCGGCCTAGGCCACCCTCATGCCTTGGGCATACGAGCTATTCCTCCTGATTGAGGAAGCTCGTTTGGAGTCTAGACACCAACGCACGGAGGCTCTCTCCTCCCCTGCCATCACCTCCCCTACCGTCGCCTCCGTGGCTGTCGCCTCCCCCACTGCAGCTACCTCATCGTCGTCGGGAAAAAAGAAGTGTTGGAATAAGAAAGGCAAGGGTCCACAGCAACAACAGCAGCAGCAGCCATCGACCAGGTCCAGCGGTGGCGGCTCGGTCTGCCACAACTGTGGCCAGCCCGGGCACGGATGGTACACGTGTCCTCTACCGATGGACGAGGCGCGCGTCATCGCCACCATGCGTCGCCAACGGGAGCGCCGTCTCGCCTTTGCCGCCGCAGCTGTCGCCGGCTCTGACGCCTCGGCCTCGTCCAGTAGCTCCACCACTCCGGTCGCTCCTCCAGTCCAGCCAACACTAGCGCCGGAGCTGCACCATCCACAGCTGTCGGCGCCTCCGTTTCCTTTGCCGGCACAGTCCTTCTCCTATCCGGGCTCCGGTGCCGTCACATTGCACTCAGTCTACACTCCCGGGCTGTCCTCCCATGAGCGTCAACTGGAGCAGTTCATCGCGCTCCAGCTCGGCCTGCCTCGCCCTCCTCCCTAAGGAAGTGCGAGTTGCATCACCTCCTGCTCTCTTGTCCAGCCTTACATGACTGAGACTGAGCTACGTCCATGTCCCGTTTCCTCGTCTGTCTTCTTGCCTCCAATAGTCTCCTCTACCCCTTTCCATGACGACGTTGCATGGCTTGACGATTGGCAGTCTCGGTTTGCGCCTCCTTCCACCACGTCCGGGTCTCTTGCTTGCTGCCATGTGACCACCAGCAATCTTGCGATCCTGGTCCACGACCCTACTGAGACCTGGATCATCGACTCTAGGGCCACGCATCACATGACGGCCTCTCGTGATGCCTTTAGTATGCTCTATCCTGTAAGCGATGTCTACGGTGTCCGGACGGGCTACGGACAGGTGTGGCCTGTCCGTGGTGTTGGCGTCATTTGTTTCCTTGGTCCTGCCGGTGACGTCTTTCTGACCAATGTCCTCTTCGTCCCAGGTCTCAAACTCAGTCTCCTGTCCTTCACTGCCCTTAACCGCATGAGCATGGACGTTGTGTGCTCGCGTGGTGTTGGTGGTGTGTCGTTGCGTCCGTCTAGTCTTGTCATACTGCACGCTACCGCCCGTGCCAACCTGTGGCATGTCCCTCACCTCTCCTCTTCTCTTTCTGTCTCCTCCCCGTCGGCCGCCACAGGCCATGTCTTTGTCACCAGCACGCTCTCTCCTCAGCATTCCCGCCTCTTGCACCGCCGCCTTTGCCACATCCACTCTACCTCCGTAGAAAGCATGCTCCGCACCCAGCTGGCCAAGGGCCTTGACCTGGAGACTTTCCCTCTCCCGTGCCCCACCGAGTGCTTTGATTGACCTCAGGGGAATACGCACCGGTCTACGTACCCTTTGTGTTCCTCCCGTGCATCCACCCCTCTCGACCTCGTCCATTCGGTGAGCATGACCGCTATGTCCTCACCCTCACTGACGACTATTCTTGCTACGGCTGGGTCTTCTGCCTTCGGCAGAAGAGCGATGTCACCCGAGCCATTCAGGACTGGCTTGTCCTTGGGGAGCGCGAGTGTGGCCGCTCTCTTTGCTACTTTTACTCCGATCACGGTGGTCAGTACATAGGTGAGAACACGACCTTTCTCGTCTCCCGCGGGATCCACCATGAGACGTCTGCGCCCTACACGCCCGCCCAGAACGGTGTCTCTAAACGGTGGAACTGCACCATGGCCGACGCCGTCCACACCATGCGGGTCGAGTCAGGTCTCTCCGATGGCTTCTATTCTGAAGCCATGGCCTACATGACCTGGGTCTTGAACCGGATTCCCCACGGTCCCCTTCCTTGCTAGTCCACGCTGTACCAGCATTGGTGCGGTTAGCGCGCTGACCTCCATCCGGCTCGCGTCTGGGGCTGCGTGGCCATTGTGTGGATGCACGCCCCGTAGCAGGACGGCAAGCTCGCATCCCGCGGAGGTCCCTGTACCTTCCTCGGTGTCTCTCGTCAGTCCATGGCCTGGCACTTCTGGGATCCCTCCCGGCACTACATCGTCGAGTCCTGTGATGTCCTCTTCTTCGAGGACCTGTTTCCTTGTGACCTCTTTCGCTCCGGCTCGTCCGTGTGTATCCCATCGCTTGAGGGAGTGGTGAGTCCGTCCTCCGTCCTACCGCTTCCGGGTGACACATCCCTCAGTCCCTTTGAGCCGGCAGTCGTGTCCGCTGGTCCCTTCGAGCCGGCAGCCCCAGTTGCATCCACTGGCGCCTCCGGACCAGCAGTCCCAGTCGCTTCCACTGGCCCCTCCGAGCCGGTAGCCCCAGTCGCCTCCACTGGCCCCTCCGGACCAGCAGCTCTACTCGCGTCCATTGGCCCCTCCGGGCCAGTAGCCCGAGTCGCGTCCATTGGCCCCTCCGGGCCGGCAGCCCCAGTCGCGTCCACTGGCCCCTCCGAGCCAGCAGCCCCAGTCACATCCACTACCCCCTCTGGGCCGGCAGTCCCAGTCGCGTCCACTGGCCCCTCCGGGCCGACAGCCCTAGTCGAGTCCACTGGCCCCTCCGGGCCAGCTGCCCCAGTTGCACCCGCTGGCCCCTTCGGGCCAGCAGCCCATGTTGCATCCACTGGCCACTCCGGGCCAGCAGCCCCGTCCACCTCTGTTGGCCCATCGGACTCAGTGCCATCGCCTGCCGTGCCACGCTACACACGTGGCCCAGGTGGCAGCCTCCGACCTAGGCCGTCGGTGACCGTGCAGACCGTCTCACCGCGCTCCGTGGTGCCTCGACCCCCCATGGCTCCACGTGTCTCCTCCACTCCCACGGTCGTGAGTGGGGATCTTGGCACCAAGGCCCTCGGCTTGACCACCAAGGCCATCATTGCAGACCTTCACCCGAGCTCCGCACTGGGCTACGCCATGCTTCATCACGAGCATCGCCATGCTGACGTGACTGCACTCGCATGCATCCCACCTGGGGCTCGAGATGCACACGTTCTCTCAGTCCACTCCACAACACGCCCGGAGGATCCAGCCATCCTGCGCGAGGCACGAGCCTCTCCTAAGGCTGCACACTGGGCCGCTGCCTACGCTAATGAGCTTGTTGTCATCCGACAACACCACGTGTACGACCTCGTCGATCTTCCTCCAGGTCGGAAGGGCATCGGCGCTAAGTGGATCTTTCGGCGCAAGTGGAAGCCCGACGAGTCCTTGGACAAGTACATGGTTCGCCTTATAGCCAAGGGGTTCGTCCAGATTCTTGGGGTCGATGACGACCAGATCTTTGCCCCAGTTGGCCGGTTCTCCACTAGCCGGGCACTCTTCAGCCTGGTCGCCCAGCATGAGTGGGACTGCATCAGATGGATGTGAGCAACGCTTTTCTTCATGGCTCACTGGAGGGTGAGGAGATCTACATGGTACATCCCTCAAGCTTCAATGACGGCACTGGGAGAGTCTGGCGGCTGTGTAAAGCCCTTTATGGCGTGAAGCAGTCGCCTTGGTGTTGGAACCAGGAGTTCAACAGCACGCTCCTTCGCGGCAAGCTTCAGCGCAACACCGCTGACCCCGCACTATTTGTCAATCTGCGAGGCCAGACTTTTGCTGTTGTTTTGGTTTACGTCGACGATCTCCTCATTGCGTCGCCAGACACGGCTGCCATCCAGCGTGTCAAGGACCTGCTGCATGCCGCCTACCAGATGAAGGATCTCAGGTCTACCAGAGTCATCCTGGGCATGGAGCTCGAGCATGATCGCTTCCAGGGTGTCCTGCACATCCACCAGGTCGCCTATGTGCAGACTTTGTCCACCCGCTTTGCGAATGACCTGCCACTCGTACCGAGCGCGTCTTCACCCATGTCACCTGATGGTCAGGTGAAGCTGAAGACTCCTGACCCAGCTGTTGTGGGGGAGCCAGTTGACGTGACCACGTACCTGCGAGTCATCGGGTCACTGATGTTCTTGGCGACGACGATGCGCCCAGACATCGTGTTTGACGTCAACCTCCTGGCCCAGTTTTCTCGGGAGTCGCGTCACCTCCACTATGAGCCTGTGATCCGAGTACTGCGCTATGTCGTCTCGACTCCTCGGCGAGGTCTCATGTCCCGCTGCCAACCGTCTGTTGTCGCTATAAGCTACAGCGACAGTGACTGAGCCAGCATTCCAGACGGTAAGAGTCTCACAGGCCGAATCTTTCTGATTGGCGGCATCGCAATGTCCTGGCACAGTGGTAAGCAGGGGTGCATAGCACGCAGCACTGCTGAGGCTGAGTACGTTGCTCTTGGCTCAGGCGCATGTGAGAGTGTGTGGTTGCGTCGTCTGTTGTCTGAGTTGCGTCAGTCTGTCGCATCCATCACGTTGTATTGTGACAATGAGAGAGCCATGGCCATTGCCGACAATGACGGCGTGCATCACACACGCACAAAGAATATCAACGTTGAGTGTCACTATGTGTGTTTGTTGTTGCATGACGACAGCATCAGCATCGTGTGGGTTGAGACAGCACCGCAGTTCGCTGACTTCTTGACCAAGGCACTGAAGCACGACTTGTTGAAGAAGGCTATGAGTTCGGTTGGCGTACGTCCGTGAGTGGCCCTCTTTGCCCCTGCCTGCGTTTCTGCGTGGCCTAGGGGGGTCTGGTCGTTGACTGTGTCTCTGCCCGCACATGTGCACTACGCCTGTGAGTCATGGAGGAGTGTTGGTTTTCGTGCATCGCTCATTTTACTCTGTTGTGTCCTCCCGACTTGTGTACATCGGCGTGCAGATGAATGACGGCGAGATTCGACGCTGCTGGTGTGTCGCTCGGTGGAGCCGACGCACGCTGAGGGCCACTCACCGTTCGCTAGAGCCTCCTCCCTCCGGCGATGCGCTCAGACCCATCGGCAGGCCTCCTCGGCGGTCGGGCCACCGGCGGTCACTACCACTGCACATGCTGTCTGCATGCACGGAGCAATTGTTCTGGTTGTGGCATTGCGTCTGCAACATCATGTTGTGCCTAGGGTCCATGTCTCCTGCTGTGTGGCCCTGTTTGGCATCACTGACTGTCGTAGGCACTATCTGGGTTCGGGCAGCCATAACTCTTTGCTGCTATTTTTCTAGCTCACTCCGACCGCACGACTGCGTTTGCAGCGTCAATGTTATGGTATGGTCCAGTTTTCAGGCAAAACGGACGACGCCCGGGTTTTGGGCTGTCGGGCGTCTGGCAGGGCTCACCGAGAAAACCCTGTCTGCCATAAAATAGGTCTAGGACTATTTTCTGATTGGCTGATTAGCTGAGTAACAAGTTCTACACTAGTGGGGGGGAACTAGAACTTGGAGGGATCTCCCATTGTTGCTCATTCTTCATTCCTAATCAGTCACTTTCAGTTTTCAACTGCTTTCTCGCGCTAACACTGGCGCGCGCGTTTCTGAGTAACAAACCTAGAGCTTCTAGACTTAGACTCTAGAGCAGCAGACTGAGGGGGCAGCAGACTTAAGCAACGAGCGTGGAAGCCTGCACGCTGCATCAACAACGCTGCTTCCCCAACTTGCTGCCTAGCATCTCTAGCCATTTCTAGAACTCTGGTGTCTTTCACGCTCGTACGAAGCACATTGCGGTTGAGCATCACTTGTTGCGTGATCTGGTGGAGCGAAACGTGATCTCCGTCGTATGGGTTGGCACTGATATGCAGCGTGCTGATATCTTGACGAAGACATTAGCACGCGGAAAGTTTCTAGTGGCCATTCGTTCTGTTGGGCTTCGCCCCTTGCCTGAGAGTGGTTGAGTGTGGGGTTTGTCTGTGTTCGTGTCACATCTGTCTTTGTACTTGTTGTTGTACTCGTCTCAGTGGTGCACGTGTATGGACATGCGTACCATCGGGTCATGGGGGACTGATGTAATTTGTGACGTTCTGATAGACATGTACAGTTTACTGTGACCACTCGGTCATGTCCATACTCGTTTAGATCCCTGATGCGGACCCTGGCAGTATTGGTGTGTCGTCTGGTGGTGGACTACCAACTTGGAGCTGACGGACGACCATTCCAGAGTTCTTAACGCTGCCCAGGACCTCCTGCAGTTTTTCTGGAAGACGCAGGAGCTTATTGGTGGACTGGTCGTGGGCCCGATATGCATGTTTTTGCATTGTGTGTACACAGTTTGATGCCAGATGCATGTGACCAATCGTAGCATTCAGCTTGTGATTCTGCACGTCTAGACGTGCAGACGACGTAGTATGCTGACATGTCTGCGCAGACTTACGGCCAAAACTGCGGTTTTAGGCCGATTTTAGGACAGATCGTGTGCTGCTGCGTGCGACACCCGCTGTGCGCCGCGACAGGTACTTATGCCATGGGCCTGTCATTTATCTCTTTCTGCTAATGTTATTGAAGCATTCTAACACTTTACCTTGTGTCTCCTAGCCTCACCCTTGTCGTTGTGTGCACGACTTGTGGCAGTCGTCACCGTCCTACAAGGCACTGACGCCTAGTCGACGACTGTGTTACTAGGAAGCTTCTACGCATCTTCTCACTTGTGTGGAAGGACATCTAGGGGCAGAGGGAGGAGGTGAGAGAGGGAGTGGGAGGAAGAGAAGAGGAAAGGAAGGGAGGGGCAAATGGAGAGGGATAGGGAGAGGATGCATGGGGAGTGGAAGGGAGAGGTAGGAGAGGGAGGGAGATGAGAGGCTAGGAGGTTTAAGAGAAACAGGTTGGGGAGGGAGGGGGGGCGAGGGAGAGAGAGAAGGGGGGGGG
>SZWC01003250.1:126600-136974 GCA_023375785.1 Penium margaritaceum
GGGGTAGCAGCGCATGTCGACGGCGTCATCGCACGTGTCCGGAAACTGCGCACGTGGGTGCCGTCGCTGGTGCCGGACTTTAGCTCCCAACGACTCGAGTTCACCGTCGTCATCTCTGACGGCATGGCGAAGGAATCGATCGGACTCGACGCCCTCGTACTCGGACCCGTGCTCATGGACGAGCACCGGAGAATCAGGATCGCGCTGCCGGTGGCGGTGGCGCTGTGGGGACGTGTGGCGCTGCGGGGACGTGTGGCGCTGTGGGGACGTGCCGCGCTGTGGGGAGGCGTGGTGGGGTTTGAGCACGAGAGACACTAGCTGCTTGGCCAGCGCCATGAAGCTTCCACCGCCGAGATGTGGCTCACAGGGAAGGCACACTTGTGCTTGTGGCTGTGCTTGTGCTCGTGCTCGTGGTCGTGCTCGTGCTTGAGCTTGTGCTTCTGGAACTGCTCCTGCTTGAGCTTCTGAGAGTGTTTGTACGAGGGCAAGTCCTTAAAAATGCGAACAAAGCCTGATAGAGTGGTACGTGGAGGGGTTAAGAGAAGAACCTAGATATTGGGCCACGGAACTTGCCTCCCGCTGCGCCTCCTCAACGGGGTGAGGTGTTGGCGGAAGCAATGGCTTTGCGGGGCAGGTCCAACTGCAATTGCAGTGGGGTGCTGCGGTTTTTCGCGTCGGCTGCATGCTCGCCTTAGCTGCCTGCAACTTTCAATGTGACAAATGACCAGACTACTTCCTTTGTCTCGGGAAAGGCTTTTTTGGGTTACATAGTAGGCCTATTACAATCGGTTTCTACAGCAGAAAAAAGTCGTGATTGGTCAGAGATGCGGATGGAGGGTTTTTTTTCAGAATTTAATATTGTTTCCGCTCTGTGTCGCTCCTCGGACTTCGAGCCTTGCGAGGCATCGGACAGGAAAGGTTGTCTGTCCACGTTCAAACACAGGTTTTTTGCGTTAGAAGGAACCGGACAGAACGGAATCGGACAAGAAAAGTGAGTAAGCTAGATAAAGGACAGTACGCTTTGTGCAACAAACTGGACGGGAAGCTTGACCAGGCTTTCCGTCCAGTCAAGTCAGTTGTTTGGCTAGACTAGCCAAACAACTGATCCCGGAAACTAAACGTTACGAGAAAAAACTATGTGCGGTAGATTAACGCAAAACAATACAAAAAAATCATTCATCAATATATATTAACTGAATTTAGATTTTATTACATGAAGTTTAAATTTACAAATACCACATTTTCCTTTTTGCCTAGAAAGCATTCATCATTGTCCAACATTGCACGATAACATATCAATGAATGCACATTTTTCCCTAGAAAACTTACTCATGTTTTTTGACCTCTAATATTGACAAAAATCTAACACGGAACGTACATAGTAGACTTCTTTAAATTACATAGAAGATCTTTGTATTCTTTTCCATCTTCCAAGGAATTAATGTGGTTCTTGCATCGTCTCCATTTTTTTTTAATTTTTGAGTTTTTTCTCTTCGGTTCCACTATAAGGGCCGAATCCATGATAACTTTACGCCGTTACTATGTAACCCTGTGCACGCTTTGCGTGCAACATACTGCTCTTGCTTTTTTTTTCCCGTGGTCGTAACCAGTGGGGAAGGGGGGGTCACCTAGACACCAAAGAAGCCCGGGGATTGAACCCGGCCCCCAAATTACACCTTACATAGATCTGGGTGTTTCCACTAGAGGCGGAAACTTTGGGACATGATTAAGGTGGGATAGCCTTGCCCCGCGTCTACATTGCAGAATGGGGAGGTCTAGAGGAGGATTTTTATCCGTTTTCTTCTTGAACAAGTTTTGTTATGGGGATTGAATATGCTAGAACTGAGGTGTAAAGTCGATTGAAGCGTAATGGGGAAGATTTGTTGGAGTTCTTTGGATGGGTTAGTTTTCGGGGATGCCCATCGTTCGTACCATATGTCATGAAAAAGGTGTGCTCTGAGGAGCTCCCAGAGGGGGTGTGAGTCTTATGTGAGGGGACTTAGGAGGAGATCCGTAACTTCGGGGTTATGGTGTTGGAAGGACATGTATAGGGCCCAAAGTAGGGACAATAAAGGGTGTAATTGGAGGCATTCAAAGAAGCAATGTTTGATGGTTTCTTTAACTAGACGGCGGGGGAAATTTGGGGATGCTGGTGGTGGGTGGAATCTCTAGCGAGTGTTGACTTGAATGCTGCAAAAGAAAATTCGGAGCATTAAGTCGTGTGTGCGTAGGTTGATTGGGAGTGCAAGGAGTTTGTTATGAATGTCTTTCTAGTTAAAGGAGGATGAGGGGTGGTGTTTCGCCCATGAGAGGGGGTATGATGGGTGTGTGTGGAGGGTGGCGAGTAGTCGTACATAGATATCTTGGAAGGAGGATTTTTTGGGGTGTAGGCGGTGGCTAAGGCATGTATTTGGGGTGCTTTTTGATACAAAGAGTCCTTTCTTGCAGTAGATGGGGGATGAGGTTTTCAGGGCTGAGCAGGATCGCACTGAGCCAAGGGTGGGGGCGGACTTTTAGTGTGATGTGGTCAATTTGGACGAGTTCCCGTATTGTTTGATCTTGGTTGGGGTTCAACCTGTACCCAGTTGTTGGTGGAATGCCGCCGAGGGAAGAGAGGGTGACATATTTGGTGACTGGGAGGAAGTCCAGAGTTAATTGACGATTTAGCATGAATTTTTGCCATGTTTGAGGGAGGTGATCTACCATGTTTTCTAAAATGGCAAGCTACGATTTTGTGAGTAGTGGGCGGAGGGAGGTGCAAAGCTCAAGGGAGAAGAGGTGTTGAACCTAGAGTTCTCTTGTCACGAGAAAGCGTTTGTTGTGAGTTTTATCAAAGGGGGTACCATTTGGTTTTGTGAGGTTTTGATTGTATGCCGGGTATTCTTAAGCAATTTCTGACTAAATGAGAGCAGGAGGTCGAATTTTAGGCTGTGTGGCAAGAAAGAATTCAAGAGCTGAGATCCACTTTTTGTGGCATTTAGGGAGTTAAAGGAGTGTGATATCAGGGTGGGAAAGAAAGAAATGGTATTTTTGGGGAAGTTGTGTGTGAATGAGGGTGTCTTTTTAGTTTTACAACCCTGGTTTGTACAGGTCGTAGATCCACTTAGCACCTTGTGCTGTAAGGAGGGGGACTAGCCATTTTAATCCGTGGCCTTGTTGCTGTGTAGGGGTTATGGCTGTATCCTTGGAATAGAGGCGAACATTCTTTTCATTGTCTTGCATGTGTTTGTTTGTTGAGATGAAATCCAGGAGAACTGATTCAAGATTGTGAACGGTGTCTATTGGGGGTTGTACCGTGTAGGAGTGGTATAAGAATTTGGGATTAAGGTGAGAGTTTATGGCCATAACTTTTCTACGGAGTGGTGCGCGGAAGTTGTTCCATAGTGGAATTGCTGCTTTTTTCCGTTGGATGATAGGCGTCCACCTGTCATGGGGGTTAAAGATCCGTTGGAACTGTATATATAGGATGCGGGTTGGACCTTTGGAGACGGAGTAAGGGGCATGAGCAGGGGTTGGTGTATGGGTATTGATTGGCAATTTGACCATTTTCCGGGTGTTGGCGCGCAGTCCCGTTATACATGCAACTGTGTGGAGGAGACGAATGCATTGACAGAGTTCAAGTTCCAACCGTCCAATGATGGTGGCATCGTCTACATATCCGGCAAAAGCTCTTTGGATGTGTGGGGCTAGGGAGATTCCAGTGAGGCGCTCGCGCATACAGTCGGTAATGGGCTCAATTACGCAGATAAGGAGTTCAAGTGAGGGGAGTGGAGAGGGAGAATAATAACTGTTTAGAGCGTGCACTACATCGATGTTGTGGCCAAAAATAGCCGCGGGGCGGCGGTGCTCCACGGTGAAGAGGTGGTTGTTGGGTGTGGAGTGGTTGTGGCCGTAGTGATTGCACTTATGAGTGAACAGATTAACCACCATGGGCTTGGTGTTTGGTGCGAAGCGAATTGTCGGCGGCATGGTTGAGAACGTGGGGTCTAAGGGGCGGGGCAGTGCAATGGGCTTGAGGGTGCCGTTGGGAGCCGCGATGAGGGTGTCTTCATAGAAGTGGAGATGCAGCATGTCCAGGACAAGGGGTTGGGCGTGTCCATGGAGGACTTGGATGGTGAAGAGTTTTTTTATGTTGTGTTTGCTAAAACAGTCTGGTTTGTGGCGGAGAACTATGACCGCATCCGTTGGAATCTTCCTCAAGTGTACGTCAAAGGCAGGGCAGGTCTCACGAACCGCGGAGATATGGTGGGATGCTTTTGTGGGTGCTTTCAACAGGAAGGGGAGGGCGCGCAAGGCAATGAGGACTGCATCAAAGTTGGCCTCCGGGAAGACCAGCAACTCTCTAGCATTGCATACGTTGTTGCGATAGATGCTATCGGCGGAATGGCTGGTGATAGCAATGAGGTATGGCGGGGTGAAAGGGGGGATCACCTCTAGCAGCTGTAGGAAAGCATTGGTGATGAGGGAGCGGTATGGTGTGAGGGATTCTAAGAAAGAGGGGTAGACTAGGCGTTGTTTTTGTGAGATCAAGATCATCGACGAAGGCAATTGCGTCAGACACAATGTTGTTGCAAAGCGCCTAACTGTGCTCCCGGCGGTCCTAAAGCAACCTCTCAACGAGACGAGCCTCACTCTCAGTGATGTCTTTGTCAAGGAGGATGATGTCATCCGTGTTTGGAATACTTTCCTGGGAGGAGTGGGGTTGAGCGGCTTCAATTGACGCATGAGTTTCTGTCTACCCAGAGGGGATAATGTGCATCTGTGCATGAGGTTGTCTCCCGCGAGAGGGGTTGACCAAGGCAAATTTGGCAGCAATGCCAGTGTTGGCAGGAGGGGGTTGGAAGGGGGTGTAGTGGCCATTGGAGCCACCTTGGGGGTTGTGCTACAGGTCAGAGAATTACGCGCCAGGATTATGAGGGTGGAGAGGATTCATGAGGACCGTGGGTGGTGTCGTTGTCCCATTGGCAGGTGCCGGGTATGTAGAGTCATGCAATGGACCCAAAGAGTTGGAATTGGTGGTGGGACCCTGTTGTGAAAGGGTGTTTTGGTTTGTAGGGTCGTTGTGGACTGTCCCTTGCAGATGGGGAGCGAGGGGCTAGTTTGGCATAGTGGTGGTACCCATTAAGGTTGGGTGTGTGCCCATGGTGCCGGGTTTGAAATCAGGGCTCCCTCCCAGCTTCGCTTGTAGCAGTGCAACCATGCAAGGGCATGGTGCTATGGAGTTGCTTTCGGTCTCGGGGGACAGGCCCTGTTTGCGGGAGGCAGGGGATTCGGTAGTCTTTGTTCATAGCGGACAAGTGGTTTCCGCCAGCTGCAAAGGCATTAAAAATTCTGTAAACTGCATCGGATTGCTGGCCATGTGGACTGAGTGGTTTAGTAAGAGAAAAGGCACATTGTGCCTACTAGGTAAATTCACCTCCTTTATGGAGGACATCCCCCAGGTTCAGGTGGCCAAGGCCAAGTTTATTCATTGTTGGGGGACGGGGAATGGCTGTCGGCAGTGAGGGTTAAGCATGGGTGAGGGACGTTTTTCATATGTGGGGGGAGGGGGGGTTAGGAGGCACTCGAGGTTTGTTGAGGGTGACTGAGACTAGGGGGAGGGGTGTGACATGGAGCGTTGAGGGGAGTGCGGGTATGGGATTTGGTAGGTTTGAAGCCACAATGAGGGAGGGGGATTTTGTTTACCATTGTGACCTTGTGTGTGTTTTTGTTACTGACGAGGGGGGGTCTTGATATAGAAGGAGTGTAGAAACTGAGAGTGTGCCGCATAATGCGGGGTGAGGGGGGTTGGGGGGGTGAGAGAGCAACAAAGACATAGGAGAAGCAGGAGGGAGGCGGGTTGGGGAGAGAGGGTGGTGGTGTTTGGGGCGGCCTGGGTGGGACAGGTGGAGAGAGTTGCATAGCCTAAGTGAGGGGAAGCGTGGAACTGTACTCTATTGTGAGGGCATGACAAATGGGGAGGGTTGGGATGGGGGGTTTGCGCGGGGGGAAGGGAAAGGAGGGATTCAGGGAGCTTGTATCTGTGGTACTAGTGCCTCTCCTTGAGTTCCTTTGTGTATGGCTGACGTTAGCGAGGGCGAGGAGGTTGACAATGTGGCAAGGTGGGTAAGGTTTGTGCGGGCCGCTCCCCGCCTTCTGGTTTGTGTTGCTTACGGTGGTGGATTTGTTTTACATTGCATGATATGGAGGTGGAGAGGACGGGGGTAACAGTTGCGAGGGTGGCTGCTGCCTATCGCCCGGGGAGATCCTCTAAGGTAAGGCGTTGTGTGGTTGTTGAGGTGGCCCGGGAAAGTTGGGTAGGGTGGGTGGGGAGTACCACGCGCGGGAGAGTGAGTGAGGTCATAGGTGGTTGAGGAGCTATGGCGTTAACTTGGGGGTTGCCATGTGGCAGAGTAGGTAGAGACGTGGCGGGGCCGGATCATGGAAACATTGGGGTCGGGCGTATCCCGTCCCATCTAGGTAGCGCTAAGTTTGTGCTGTGCAATGGTTTGGTAGCATCTGTGTGTAGCGTTGATCGTGCACCGTGGGGACTGTCAGGTGGAGGAGAGGGATCTTTTGGAGTCTGAAGGTGCTCCAACTTTGTTCGGTAGGGGCGGGCAGGTGCGTTGAGGGGTGCATGTTGTTTAAGCCATGCGAGGTGCGTGCGAGTGTGTGGGTGTGTGGCATATTGTCCACACAAGCTGCAATGGGGATGGGAGCCCCGATAAGATGGAGTGCTGGAACAGTAGTGTAAGGAGGTTGTTGTTGTGGGGTTGCATGAGGAGGGGGGTGTGGCGAGGCAATTAACTAGCCTACAGAGTCTGCTCAATTTCCACCGGTGCCGTGTTCTCTAGGTTAACATGTTTGGGTAGACGGAGACTTTGTGTTTGCGATGGTGCCTGGCTAACTTGAGTGTTTTTCATGCATTGCCCCACGTTTTGGAGAAGTTAGGGATCAAACTTAAAATAGAGAGGCACGTACTAGCGAGCACACCAAGAGTGGCAAGAATGGGGTCTGTCTGCGACAGCCAAGGTCGGTTGACTAGTTTTTATTTGTGGTAAGGTCCAAGGCCGAATTTGAGGGATTGATGGCTCGAGCGGGAAAGGATGAGAAGGATGATAGAGAGGGCGACGGATATGTGGCCAACAAAGCACTGGCCGTGGCATTGATGCCGCAGATTTTGGAAGGACGGGCTGCCCCATACGTGAGTGGACCTTTGAGCCACGCCGTCTTGGCGGCGACCACTGCCCGTTGGTTTCGGTCTCCTTCTGCATGTCGGCGTAGGTCGTGACCGTGGGGCAGGCAAGATCACCTTCGTTGGACAGGGTCGAGGCTGAGGTCGAGGCTTGGGGGCAGCGGGCCAAAGGGCCATCGTGAGAAAGTGTGATCGGAGTTTTGTCTCGTGAAAGGCATTCCTCTGCCATCGATTTCTGAAATCCTCCAGCGCCCTTCTATAAAGCATCATCTCCCAAAAAAAAGAATTTTGCAAAACACTGCCTTAAACGGGAACCTGAAATTAGTCATAGGAGAATTGAATATTTGTTGGATAAATTGTGCTTCTATCTCCTAAAATATTTGTGTACCACTTGTAGCCAAGTGGTGAACAAATTCAACACTTTGGCGTGTGAATTGAAGCTCATTGACAAGTTAACACATCATTACCGACCGAATAAACAAGAGGCTTCACACCATTCATAGCTTTCAAAATGGTTTTATTCATGTAAGGGAATGACGTAGAAAATCGGAATTGTTCATAACATGAAAACAAGGGGTCAAATCGGACACATCTCAAAACATTGCTTTCAGCAAGGTGAATGTCATGTTAGGCAACAGTGACGTGGTTCATGGTTGAAATAAGAACGTGTCCCTTTTTAAAAAGAATGATGATATTTGAGAAACATTGAAAATCCAAAAGTGTTTTTGTTTTTGGAAGTGAAGAAAAATCAACAACTTGTATGCAATGTGTGAGTGTGAGAGAAAAAGGGTTTGGTCGAGCCATTGACTGTTTGCATGATGCGATGTCGCGTTCTGGTTTGATTCCTCAAGAAGGACCTCGACGGTTCAACTAGGGGCTTTGAGAACAATATCATGGTTCACAAAGTTTGTCGAAGTTGTGCTTCGGAACCTTGTCTCTAGCCTTGAAACATCAAGTATTGCCGTGAGTAGGTTTCGACAAGTTCAAAAAGTGACCCGAAAATGGTCAAACATCGCGGGATTACTTTGGAGTATTCCAAAGGAATGGACTTGGTGCGCAAATACGAAGTCCCAACAAATTTGCAATATAGGACAAGATGGGCATAGTAGAATATAGGCCGCCGCCTCGTTTGGGCCTTGTGTATGCCGTCGCATTACACTTCTCCACCTTTTAACCATAACACCCTGGTGCGTTCATATTAGGAGGACGTGGGCAAGCTCGGTAGTCATCAGTAATAGGATCGAGGTCCAAGAATTGGTTGTACAGAAACCATTTGTTGTATCTTGTGTGATAATTCTTCCACTTGACTAAATGTTCATCTTTGCGTCTTGGTCACCACTCTCGATCATGGGTGGTGGAGCAGGTGTCACATGTCAAAGAAAATATTCTGTTGGATTGATGTAATGTCAAATTTTGTTGATTTGGAAGACTGGGCATATCTGCAAGCTGTCCAATAGTCAAAGCTATGCAACGACAGTAGTGTGCATCTCTCAGATGTGAAATGGTCATAACCATAAAGTTTTGAGATTTAAACTGCTTGATCCAAAGAGTTTGATGATCGCGGTGTTGAACAAAACCTTGCTGCCCATCTTAAACTCCTTGGATTGTCATTGTTTACATGCCTATTACTTGATGAGTGCATGCATTCTTGCAAGGGTTTGACGACGTTCCGCCCAAACTAAAGAGAATTCTTGTTGATGTTGGTGCATAGAGAGGATGTTTCTCTTGGACTATAGAAAAATCAACGTAGTTGGTTCTACTTTGAAAACAACCTCTTATGGTGTTCTCCCTATTGCGATAGATGTTGCACAATTGTAGGAAAACTCAACCACTGACAGCTTCTCTACCTTGTTACTACAGTGAGGTTTGCAGAGAGTCGGGAGGAGTTGTTCAAGATTCTGGTTGGTTTGCTTGGTTTTCCGATTGATTTGTTGATTCAACCCCATTCAAATTTAAAGTGGAATCCTATACTACTTCATTAATTCTTGCCAACACCATGCAAAATTGGCTGGTGTACCACACATCTGAATCACTCGTGGTTGATTGTGCAACCCCAAACACTCACATAATCTATTCAAAGAACAGCCGTGTTCAACCTTCACTGGTTCCATCTATAGTGGTTGGAATGAAGTACGCCATCTTAAAAAAAATCAATGGAGATAAAAATGGTTTTGAACCCTTTGGTGTGACAAAAAAACCAGTCACAAAATACATGGAGATGTCAGTCCACCGTTTGTCTGGTGTTATTATTGGTTCTAACTGTTTGAGGAGTTTGGTGCATTGAGTTTTGTGGTGTTCACAAAGGTCGCAACGTTATAAGAAGTTTGTGATGTCAACCCATATCTTGTCTCACAAGGAGTCCTTTGTTAGATTTTTCAAAGTCTATCCAACTCCACTCACAATCATTGAAGGTGAGATTGGAAAGAGGCCCTACCACTTGGGTGTTATCCAACACAAACCTTCAATAGTAGTTGCAAAACTCAAGGAAAACGTGTTTGTAACGTACTGTTGTAAGAGTTGATCAATCGACCACCACGGATATCTTTTTTGATTCCATGGATATATGTCCACCGGCGATGATATGCCAAAGAAACTCGATGTAAATATGCCTCAAAACGCGTATCCACATGTCATCCACATTTAAATGAATTCCAAAGTAAGCTTCACATGCACTTTTGGAATGATGAACATAAACACTAGCTTTTAGTTGGGTTATTTCAACCTTTTAGATGATGTGATGCAATAACTATCACGATTTTGAGAATTCCAGTAATTTTAAATGGTTTATGATATTTAACCTGAAAATAATGATACAACATAATTTTATAATTCATTTATGCCTTTTATAACCTCTGTCACAACTTGTATTCATTAATGTTAATTTTAAATACATGTTTAACACCGTTATCATAAAAGCATTTTGATAGATTTTTAAGAGCATGCATACAAAACGTGAGTACAATTATGGTATGATTCACACGCTTATCTTTTATAAAATTTCAGTCTCATTTGTTAGCGTACCGAGTGAATTACCTATGCTTTGACAATACGAAAAAGGGTTGAATTTATTTCATGTATTTCACTTCAATTTTTAAATTTCCCTAGCAATCATAGGATGTTCTCTCTCTCTCTCTCTCTCTCTCTCTCTCTCTCTCTCTCTCTCTCTCTCTCTCTCTCTCTCTCTCTCTCTCTCTCTCTCT
>SZWC01003250.1:141879-156879 GCA_023375785.1 Penium margaritaceum
ATTCTTCTTCTTTCATTGTAAAGCAAGGTATGCAAAACATCCTTGCTACCTTCGTACACATGTTGCGTTGTAACAAGACCTATGTGGCTGGCTATGTGTGTTTGTGTGTGTGTTTTTTTGTGTGTTTGTGTGTGTGTGTGTGTGTGTGTGTGTGTGTGTGTGTGTGTGTATGTGTGTGTGTGTGTATGTGTGTGTGTGTGTGTGTGTTTGTTTGTGTGTGTGTATGTGTTTGTGTGTGTGTGTGTGTGTGTGTTTATGTGTGTATGTGAATGTGTGTGTGTGTGTGTGTGTGTGTGTGTGTGTGTGTGTGTGTGTGTGTGTGTGTGTGTGTGTGTGTGTGTGTGTGTGTGTGTGTGTGTGTGTGTGTGTGTGTGTGTGTGTGTGTGTGTGTGTGTGTGTGTGTGTGTGTGTGTGTGTGTGTGTGTGTGTGTGTGTGTGTGTGTGTGTGTGTGTGTGTTGGTATCTTCACCACATATCAAGAACTTTTACTCCGTGATGGATGGGATGGGTAACGAGTTAAATAACATGATCTCTACACTTAAACTGTGTTTCTCCTTGTCTTATAGGTTATCACAGCATGGTGAAAGCATTTTGGACCTTGGTAAGGCATTTGTGAGGTATTAAGCGTAAACTAGGTCGAATGTTCATACATGTATACCTTTATAGCAAGCCCTTTACATACGTCCACTCCATATCGTTTCCAAATATACCACAAAACATCATCATTATGGATTTTTTTAATGTTTATCCGTGCTTTTTCACACCTTCAAAAGGCGTACTCGTGACAAAGTCCATCGCTTCAATTACATTATGCATGATCCAATCCACTTTTTCATCTAGAACATAAATAGTGGGAATCATGCCATAAAACGTATACACTAGATTTGCACATCTTAAGATCAAATAACTTTACTCATGCAAAATGCAAGGCCAAAGGATTGAAGGTCGTTCTACCAATTCCACTAATCATTTTTTCTTTATTTATTCTATACTTAAAGAAAAGTTGACGTCTTTGGACAACTACATGCTCCTTGAATGAAATACTCACATATACATCCAAAAACATGACTTCAAGCTCAACATGAAGTACAAATTCCAAATGGAAGCTCCTTCTCAGATCTCATCTTCCTTTCTCTCGCATGAAAACATGGGGAGGGAAAATCTTACTTTACATATGGAAGAATCTTGAGAATATTCAATGATTGCTTAAAACAATAACAAGGCAATAATACCACTACGATTTTCCCTCTAGTGTTATAAAACAAAGGTGGAAATGGGTGGATTATGTCTTAAGCACAAAATTCATTAAGGGTGCATCAAATACAAAGCATCTACTACTTAACTTCTTGTAGTTTCCATTACAGAAGGAAGTTATTGACATGCCTGAAAACCTCCTTATAACATCAGCATCATATCATTAGAAACAACTTCATAAAGCTAAAACAAATTCAAAATGACATCTAGAAAACCAAGAGTCATCTTCATTGTACAGAACGTGTAAATGGTTAATTAAGTGTTGTAAAAATTTTGTAATCAAAAGATAAGAAGGGGTTTTCTTCGAAATATTTCTTGAAACAAAACTTTATATTCCCATGCAAAACTATACATTTCTTTTTAATGATAGATATCGAAAATCTGCCAGAAATAGGTTTAAACATGCACAAAAACGGAATCCACTTAATCTTTCTTCACTGTTTTGTGTTACAATGGCAAGAGACGGATTGAACCTCAAAACTCATTTACATAAACATTTACAACCGTTTACGCACCATTAGAGTAGAAATACATACAATGATTCATTTTTTGTTATCTGTTTCAAAGTAATTTGGGAAATAAGTTGAAAATGTTTCATAATATGAAATTGAACATTCCAATATGGTGGCTCTTTAGTGAAATGCTGATACCATAACTGCAAAAACTCTGCGTACAATGTTGTCTTTGCTGTTTACCCAATGGTAGGTAGTCGTCTTTGTGAAGATTTTTGAAATGAAAGATGAGCTGCATAATTAGTTGAGAACTTACATAAAAACAATCATTGGTTATTATGGCATTAGGCAAAACAACGTGTTGATATCATTGTTCAAAGCAGATTCTGTTTTTTCAAATATGAATTAGACTGGTAAAATGAAGTTTGCGAGTAAGGTTGAGATATCATTTCTTTCTTGAAAATGTGTAATTAATTGAATAAGAAACACTTCTTATGCAAGAATAACAAAACATCAATATCATTAAAAAAAATTCATTGAAAAGTTTTCAAATGAATGACGTGAATATAATGATTCATTAAAATACGTATGTTATCATGCATTATCTCATACGTGTAGTATATTGCAAGTTTCACATGTCATCTACTTATGATTAACTTATAGTTTAATAAATTCGAGAAAAAAAGAAAATTATGTAACCTTTTTATTGCAACCCAAACGTTAAACTTTTTTTTACTTTATTTAAATGAACACAAATGAACAAGGTTTTTCAATAGGGTAGAATATTTTACATTGAAAATGAAGAAGAGGAAGACCTTTCGAAGTTTATCTACAATTTCAAGTGAGAGAAAGAGAGGTTTTTGCTTTGGAAACATTTGAACTTTGGGAGCTCATTCATGAATTGCGATTTATCCCTAAAATGCCTAGGAAGAAGTAGAAAAAAGTTTGAAATGTTTTTGTAGAGTTGAGAACATTCATGTCAACAATATGTTTGAAAAATTCCTCCCATCGTATGTCGGATTGGCAACCATCTCCTTGAAATGTTTGGAAAACCGTGTCCATTGAACCCTCTACCCACTTTTTTTTGCAAAATTGCAGTCATAAAGAGGGAAAACGGGGCTACGATGCTTTTGAAAAAATGTTTCTGGCTAAAATAATGAGTAACTTAACTTCACGTAAATGGAAATGTCACCTACCCTCCTTCATTGGAATGGCTTTCACAAAATCAATTCGTACAAAAACATGCTAAATGATTATTCTCAGTTTCATTCATTTACAAAAGTTTGTTTAATTAAAGTTATGTAACCATCTAAACCAAACATATAGCACGTACACTTCGAATAGACGTTGCTGAAAATTCATGTTGTTCTTTTTACATGTGTGTTTTTCATTTGCAGCATTTCTTCTTCCATTTCTTCCCTTTCAATGTAGGTAATTGCTCTTTTCATTCGTCAACCCATCGTCAAGCTTGATGAATTTGTGGCTATCTTTTTTCAGATTGATTCATGTAATATGGTTTGATTTCTTTATCATCTTGTAGCTCATTATTGCTAACCATATCAACATTCTATACAAAAGAACAAATGAAGGGTGTGGCTATACGAGCGAGGACAAGGAGAGCAAAGGAAGGTGGAGTCAAGGGTTGAAGAGCTACCACTATGAGTTAGCTGCTATGGAGTGCCGAGTGGCTCTAAGTTCTTGGAAGGGGAGATGTTGGGAGTTAATTTAGAATGAATCACCCCTAATGCATACACTCCTTTGATGGTGTGAACCATACGTAACCATACACAAGATACTACTAGGCAATTTCCCTACACAGACTCTCTAAAGCCCCTTCCCCTCCACAAGATATTAACCACCATCAATCCTCATTGAAACCACTCACACCAACATACAAAAGTGCATATTGTTACATAAATTCCATACACATATACATACACCTGCACTTACACTCTTCACATACAATTTATACCCTTACCCCTCCACAATAGATGAACCATCAACCAACCTCACTCACATCACTCACACAAATGTACTGAATTAAAGATTAGTAAAAGAAACCATAAACATATAAGAAAACCTCCACTTACACTCCCCATATACACATTCTACCCTCCCTCTCCCTCCCCCATCCACCAACTAGCCAGTACTACATTACTCACAGGAGGAGTGTCTTGCATAAAAGCTTCTTCTACATAAAAAAATCAGATACATTTCTCTGAATGCACGTAATTTCTTTCATAAAATCTACCTGTTGGATTTAGCTACAAGGGTGATGGCGGCTCTTGGTCATGTTAGTGGGGAGAGCTCTCATAAGCTATCAGGAGGACATCTGTCAAAAGTTGTGAGGGGGGATCGAGAGAAAAGGAACTAGGTTGGAGAAGAAGATAGGGAGGCTAATCAGGATGCTTTTTTCAAAGAGTGAGTGAATAGAGCATGAAAGAGAGAAGCCTATAAGGTACCATGACAGTGCGTTGTGGGTTGCCAATTTGTGTGGCAAACCACACACATTGCATGCAACTCTCTTGAGCAATATACAAATCAAGGCTTGAAAAACATTTACTCAACGATGTATACGTCTTGTGTGGAACGTAACACACATGGCTTGATAGGAAAAACAACCACAAAATAAGAAGGTTAAGGAGTAAACTGGGCTTGCTAATCATGTACAAACTGATCACCAAGTAAGATCATAACCAACTTGAGCACCAAGGCGGTAGTTGTCACTAGGTGATGGGGAATGGCACGCTGCAATTGGCAATGCGATGGCCAAAACCCATCGTGACGCTCTTAAAAATGCCCAAACTAGAGCACCACCATAGAAGGATAGGTGCTTGAAGCACCCTGCCAAACACACCCAGGGGAACAAGCCACACGAGGCCCATTGAGAACACAACTTTCATGCTGCTTAAAGCACCCAGCTAAAAGCACTAACAAAAGCGTCCGCAAAGGCGCACGCCCCTTGAAGCACCCTAGAAACAGCAACCCACTAGAAGCACCCCACAAAAGCACTATAGAAGAAGCACGAAGACTGCCACTAGTACCAAAATGTAAAAGGCCTCTTATTGGACGATGGGCACCCTTTAGAAAATGCGCCGCATCAAAGTAGTGATAAATGTGCCCCATCGACCAATCGTAGACAACAATGGAGGGGTAGATGTTACACGAGAGGTAGCAAAATGACACAGAGGCATGGACAATAGCCAGATGGGTTAGGCAAGCCGACAAGGAGGTAGGCAGACAGTAAAAACTTGCACAAAGCAGAGGGGACAGAAAATATAGATGCAAATGTACTGTAGAAATGGTTATACAAAGGATGACATTATGAAATTGTTCACAGAGAGCAAAAATGCGTAAGATATTAGAAGGCAAGAGAACTAATCAACCAAGGGAAGGTTGCAAGGACCAATTGCGGCGGTGCTAAAGGCAAAGTCCCATTGTTGACGAGCCTTGGTAAGGAAGTAAGCAAGTTACAACTTTGCAACAACGACCTTTATAGAGACAATGCCAACATCAACGATCTCACGTACTATGTGGTGCTCGCCAATGATGTGCTTTGTACGACTATGAAATACACTAACGTTTACTACAATGAATAGAAGACTCTCATTAGCAATGTAGAGAGTCACAGATGAAATGGGGAGACAGAACTTGCCAAGGAGGCAACGGAAACAAAGCCTTTGTGGCAACGCCATCCAAGGCCATGTTATCTCCTTCCTTGGTGATGGGAGCAATGCAGTTCTACTTGTTGATTAGATAAAAAATGGTAATGGCCCCAAGAGGGAAAACCAAGCCACTATGTATTTGAGCATCCACATTGCTATTGTTGCTACTATCCGTGTAACTCTCAAGAAGGGACACGCCATATGAGACCAGAAAGACAAGATGAGGTAAACTTGACAACAATGAATAGGAAATATACAACCACATACAGTTGTGTTGTACGGGGCTCACGGGTGTACTCATAAAGAACATTAACTCAATATGTTGTGTCCAAACAGGTGGTGCTAGCCATGTACATTAGCATGAAAGCAATGGTTTTAGCAGTCTTGATGAGATCTGCCTCACCCAACGTGGTGGCCTAAGCAAAACGAAGGGCAAGCAAGGTATCTATAGGTACAAAAAGGATGGTGATGAAGAGGGTTTTTTAAAAGATTAAATGCAAAGGATAATTGTACCACAAGAGTGTAAGCATAGCGTTATTATTGGACAAGGAGGGATTTAACAAGATGCTTGTGCTCCATCCCAAGAAGCATGGCTACGTGGTCAAGGTCCTTCATGTACTATGACAAGGAGAGGATGCCATTGGTCGTAACGTTTGCAGTGGAGGATAATGAGCTGTCAATCAAATTATCAACGTACAAGAGAATAAAGGCAAGCGCCATAGGCGTGACATCAACAAAAAGGGGAAAAGTTATACAGGTTAGGAAAAAAGCTTCCACAAACAAAGATGGAGGTGAGCTCCTAGTTCCAGCGGTTAGTCAACCGGTAGTGACCAAACAACACACAAAAGTGGCGGCACACCTTCTACAAGCCATCTAAAATTTTGAGCGGCTCAACCATGTAGACGTCATCTTGAAGGGGGTAGTGGGGAAACGTGTTCATGTCCATCTTGTAACTATCCAACTTGAAGGAGGCAATTGAATTGATGATGTCGTGACTCATCATAAAGGGATTAACCGAGGTATAGGTGTCACCAAAGCTAACACCAAGGATGTGAGAGCATCCCTTTTTGGTAAATGTGGCCTTGTACAGATTAAGAATGCCAATAGTAGTGAGCTTTCCGGGGAAACCCACGTGGTATTCATTACCGTGCGACCAGGAGGAAAGTCAGTAAGCTCAAATACACCATGGTTGACGAGTGAAACTAACTCGGCCACGCACACAGCTTGCCAAGAAGCAACGTTAAGACAAGAAAGTTTATTGACAAGCGTGAGAGAGTCAGAGTAGTTAACAAGTAAGGGGGAAGAAGTCGTAGGAGAGGCTAAGGTGATAGCATGAGCATGAGTAACAATCAAGGGAGCTTTTATAAACTAAAGGTGAAAGCATGTGCATGCATCTAGCGCATAAAAAATTTCAAGGTTCAAGCACTGAAAATCATGGGCGTGATTCGGGTGAAGGATAGAGTGAAGGAAAGGGAGGGGTGCCCAAGCCAAGAAGGGGAAGAGAAGACACATGAGATTGAGGGGGGTTAGAGCAAAAACTGGTTGTCATTGAGCCAAAGGGAGGGGGAGGGGGTATTGGCGTAGAACTCAAGGACATTGTGGAAGAGATGGTAGTAGGTAGACAAGGGCAAAAATTAGAGAAAAGTGGGGAGATAGAGTGGGAGTCCATAAGGGAGAGAGCGTCGAAGACATGACTTGGGAGGCGTGAGAGTGTAAGGAAGAATGGGAGGGAGGCAGAGAAGGACACAAGTGCAGAAGAGAGGTGGGTAGAGGACGAGGCTAGGGGAAAGAGGGGCATACGGAGAGGATTGTTGTGGGAATTAGACAGGAGTAAATTTGGAAGAGGAAGTGAAGGTGCACATGAGAAAAGAGGGAACTAAGTGAAAGAAAGTGGAGGGGTGGACAGATGTGTAAGATCTTAAGTAGTGTCTAGGCAAGACTAAGAAAAATCAAGTAAATGTGGAAAGGGAGTGGCCAAGAGTGGCAAAGGAGGACAAGAGGAGAAGGCGAGGAGAGAAAGAGGGGCCAAGAAAAAGCAACATGCTTGCACATTTAAATATAAGGGCAAAGAAAAGCACAAGGCGGTGGCATAAGGGTAAGGGTGGGCTGGCAAGGAGAGCACGTAATAGCACGTAGAGTTGTGCAAGACAAAGGACGTGGTAAGAGAGCAAGAACAGGGGATATTTTCTCACAGGCAAGGATGTTGGGGAAGGGAAAAAGGGGTGGGGTATTTGGGGGAGGCAGGGCGAGAGGGAACAATGGATTGGATGAGAGTAGAGCGAGAGGAGTGGGATCACTCAAGTAACCACCCGAGTAGAAACAAGGAAAAGGATCATCCTGGAGAACTTCTTCAATGAAGAGGGGGACAAGGTTAGGGAAATGTAAAACCACGAGCACATAGGGTGAGAAAACACTATGAGCAGTGGTCAAAATTGAGTCAAAGGATGGGGGAAAAGGTGGAAAAGCAAAGGGAGAAGGAAGAGATGGAAGTAGTGATGGCAAAAGGTAAGGAAGGGGGAGATGGACAACAAAATGTGATGACAATAAGGTGAAGGCGATGGAGGAGGAGAGGACATAGGAGGCACGCATGAGGGAGGGACCAAAAGGTGTAGAAGCGGTCACTCAAGGCATGGGGTGCACGTAGGATGAGGAAAGAGACAAGAATGCACGTGGTACAACCATCAAAAGAAGAAGAGATGATAAGGGAAACGAGGCACTAGTGGTCATGAAAGTTGAGACAAAGGGAGAACAGGAAGCTTCTTGAGTAAGAGGA
Organism: Penium margaritaceum; assembly: GCA_023375785.1. Classification (NCBI taxonomy): domain Eukaryota; kingdom Viridiplantae; phylum Streptophyta; class Zygnematophyceae; order Desmidiales; family Peniaceae; genus Penium; species Penium margaritaceum. The sequence continues at coordinate 150,024 of SZWC01003250.1, forward strand.
AGGAATTTGGTAGGTTGAAGAAGTGCAAGGGAAAGACAGATGAGGTGGGGGGGATAGTTGGGAGAACAAGGGAGGAAGAAAGAGTGTTAGAAGATATAAGCAGAAATTACAAAGATGGTGGTGACCTAGCACAAATGACGACATTGGTTGAGTACAGAGAGACAGATGTCAAAGAAAAAAGAGAACATTCTATGCAAAACAAAATGTATGTCAATAGCTTAAAGAAGCGAGCATGAAATGGCTTGCCGATGCGATGAAAGATTGAATCTCATGATTTATCCACTCAAAGACGTGGAGTACCATTAGGAGTGACACAAAGGCAAACAAGCAAATTGAGCTTGTAAGAGTTGGAAGGCGATGCAAGATAAAGAGTGACCATGGTATCCAACACCATAGCCTGGCCAAATTCCTCCCACCGCACAAAGAAAAACTTAAATGACGTGGTGATCAAGGGAAGGTAGTACAAAATCCGGTTCCACACTCACTAACGGTAGCATGCTCCCTTAGACCAAAAACTCCAACGACGATCAAGGAATTCGGTCTCGACCATCATGGTGCAAACGCCCTCAATAAGGATGCTTCTGGTTTATCATGGCCTTGTTCTTGTCAAGGGAATGTAAGGTTGGGAGTTCATAAGAAAAAACTCCAATGTTTTGGTGTCACTAGAAAACTATTGGTAACGATCACAACAAGAGTGGAGGAGCTGGTGACAACAACAACGAAAGAAACATGCATACCATGCCTAGATGGACATTTTAAAATCAATGTTTGCGTATTCAAAGAAAACCCACATGATGTGGAAGTTTTAATCAATCAAGTTGGGGATCTAGGTGGACTGCTTAGTAAGGGACGTATCCTAGAGAGGGCCAATAAAGTCGGCATGGGCCTCTTCGAGAGGTGTAGAAGCTCTAGAGAGGGAGAAAATAAAGAGTGGCAATGCATCGTATTGATTACAAAAACAATGTATCCTGTAGCACAACGGGAAGATAATGAATAGTAAAAAAATCCAGAGGCAATGAAGGAGAGAGGTAATGGTTGAATTATTGAGATGGCAATGCTAATGGTGAAGGAAATACGAGTGGGCTTAGTGAGAGAGGGTATCAAGCGTGACAACATATGTCACGTGGGCAGACCTAAAGTGAAGGCCAAGAGTTTGTTACGGGCCCTCACTAGGTGGGGCAGCTACCATGAAGAAGAACACGCCTAAGGGCATAAATAGTGAAATCATCAAAACAAAGCACGTAAGTAGTAGAGAAGCCACAAGTATCAACAGTAGGGACAAAGAGGAGGGAGAGGTCAAGGGAAGGAACAAAGAGAAAAAAGGACAAGGGCAAGTTATCTGTAAGGGACGTCAAGAAAACAGTGCCGACACCATGAATAGGGAAAAATTCTCTAGTGTTGTTGAAAGTTATCGTGATAAGAGAACACTACTGAACTTTTTGACGACCTTTTGAACATGGAGCATCTGATCAACAGCCACCCCATCAACCAAATTAGACAGAGAGAGGACACGTTTGGTGTCCCAAAGAAGGAATGAGGCAGCTGTATAAGGAGACACACTCTAACACAAATGGAGTGACAAGGGGAGAGTAGAGGATCGATGGCGAGAGGTAGAGGTATCAATGGGATCAAACAAGAAGGACATAGCATCAAGAAAAGGACTATCATGGATACCCTCTCAAAGCATAGGGGAAATCAAGGCAAAAATGGAATCTATAATGAGAGAAGCAAGTGGCAAGGGGTGCAAGACAACCAGGTGGGGCGTTAGTACTGGCAAAAAAAAGCCCAACATGAAGGAGAACAAAAGGAGAACCAAGAGCATAGCCTAAAAAAAGCATTCACTAGCGAGCAATCTTCTATTAAAGTCTAAGATTAGAGGTGAGGGACATTAATCATTACGATGATCCACACCGTTGTAGTTTTAGTAGATAGAGGGCAACCACCGTCTTTGTCGGCGACCGAGCAGACATTGAGAGCATGGGCGATTCGGGGCAAAAGGATGCTAAGGAGGGCATGAAGAAGAATGGGCTTAGGAATAAGAAGAGCAGGTTGAGATGTAGTCAGAGACACACAATAACCATCAAGGAGAGCAAGCTAGACAACTAAAAGCATCAAATAGGCATGCTCAAGGTACAAGGCAAGAGTGAAGGAGGTAAGTGTGCCATAGAAATCATGATCAAGGCTTGAAACAACAAAGGTCTTGAATGCCAGGATGATCAAGGAGGCATCCAATATACATAGCTTACTATGGAGGAGCACAGTACGGCCAAGGTAGGCCCCTAGACACACATTGTGATGATAGAGGAGACTGTGAAGGTCAGTCAGAAGAGAAGCGACAAAGCAAAAAGATTCTAGGGAATACAACTTAAGGAGGGACACCCAAACCTGTTCAGGGGAAGCAGAGTATAGCTGAAGTGGGGCCAAAGATGTCAAGCTAGTGAAGAGCAACGCTTGGGTTGCAGAGTATTGTTGGTGAGAAGTAAGAGGGGTAAGGTCTGGGTGAATAAGAGGGATGATGGGAGTTAGATCATTGTGCTCCCAAAGACAAACTTGTACAATAGAGACAAAGTGAGAGAACCAATGTAATCTTGTGTGTCAGCAGCAATGTTGGGGGCACAGGTAAGAGGAATCTACGAAGTGGTAGGGTGAAAGCTGAAGCTAACAAGTTGAGTGAATACGAGCTTCATTGCACCGAGGCAAGCCATATAGTGGGCAAGGTAAGCATGAGGCTCACAAGGTATGAGAACACCAACAAGAAGGGCTTCATCACTAGGGAGAACGCCATTGATGACGCCATCACCAATGGTGACAGTAGCACCTTCGGGGATACCAACACCGATAACTCCTATACTACCTCCAATGGCAGGGCACCTTTGCTAATAGTACCACATTTGTCAACATCACTTCTTGCAATCATAGCACCATCTATGATTACAATAACGCCAACAAAACCAAGAAAGAAGGCACCACCAACAACACCAGCAATAGTAGTGACACTACCATCGCTTGAAGCACCAACTACACAAACAACACTAGAAAAACCAACAACGGAACCATAATTGAGAGCACTAGTAGATATGGTTCTTCAGGCAAGCATATCCCCATAGGCAACGCCAACATGTAGGGGAGGAGCCATAAGAGCACCTAACAGAATAAAGGGAAAAGTAGTGTATAGCCAAACGCTTTGCAAGGGCATCGAGTGTAGCTGTCCTATGGAGAGCTTAGGTTTTGGTACGAGGAGGATGCTTGGACGGTGGAGGAAAGGAACACACAACACAGCGAGGGTAGAACTAAAAGCATTTATAGCGTTGGTCTATGGTGAGAGAACAACAGACTCATCGATGAGACCAGAGCCGCGAATAACGAGAGGACTAGGGGCATAAGAGGAGGCGTCAATTATGGGGGCATCAACATGGGCGGCCGAGCCAAAACTGGTAGCGAGCAAGGCAACATCAAGACCAAGCTCAAGCATGGTGTCACACGAGGTGTGGGACTTGTCATCATAGGCAAAGAATGTATGAAAACACGAAGGCTAAATCATGAGGGAGTTAGGGAGGATCCATTATGAGGAGTTTTCATTGAATGGATTTATAAAGAACGGAAGGAAGAAATCAAAGGGAGTAAGATCGATGTGAGGCCAACCTTGCCAATTACACAACAAGTTGCACCTGGCACTTAACAATGGGGAGAAAGTGGCTATGAAACATGAGACAATGGCAAGAAGCAATAAATCACGCAAAGGGAATGAGCAATGCGTGGATGATAGTAAGAGACGAGGAAAGAGACCACAGGGAGGGCCAAGGGGTCAAGTAAGTCAAGAGGAGACAAAAAATGAAAGCAAAGCAGAGGAAGAGAAAAAGAGAGTGTCCGAAGGAAAGGAAAGAAGGTAAGGACATTGTAGAGGAGAAAAGGGAAGGTAAGGAACAAAGAAGGATAGATAGATGAATAAGGGAAGAAAAGGAGGGAGCGGAGAGAGACAGAAGGCAGAGGAGCACATGAATGTCAAGGAGATGAGAGAGAGAGAGAGAGATAAAGAGAGAGAGAGAGAGAGAAAGAGAGGGGGAGAGAGAGAGAGAGACAAAGAGAGAGAGGGAGAGAGAGAGAGAGAAAGCGGGAGAGAGAGAGAGAGAGTGAGAGAGAGAATGAGAGAGATAGAGAGAGAGAAAGAAAGAGAGATATAGAGAGAGAGAGGGAGGATAGAGAGAGAGAGAGAGGAGGAAAAGCAAAGATAAGGGAGAAAGAAGATAGCATCAGCAATAAAAAAGAAGGGGAGAGGAGACAATGAGGGAAAAGTGAGAGAGAATCTGAAGAGTTAATGGGAGGGAGGAGGGAGGGAGGTAGAGGTGGAATGGTCAAAGGAAGGAAAAAGTTAAGTTAATGGCAGACAAAAGAGGGAGGAAGAGGGAAGGGAGGAGTGGAAGAGGGAGGCCCAAGAGATAGAGGGGTAAGTGAGAGGAGAAAGAGAGGGGGGAGGGAAGTGTAAGAAAGAAAAAACTAGGAGAGAGGGAGTGAGAGAGAACAAGGAATAGAGGTGGGATAGGGGAGAGAAGGTGGGAGTGGGAGCGTAGAGAAAAGGTAGGATAAAGACAAATCCAAAAGGAAGGGAGGGGAGGAGAGGGGAAGGAGGTGCTAGTGGAAAACAATCTAGAACAAGAGGCACCAAAGGAGACAACGGAGACCAATCTAGGACTCAGGTAGGACACCCTTAGGCCAAAAAGGGTGTCCAAGAGGAGGTTAGAGAGCAAGAGCAAGCAAAATTAGACGAGTGACAAAATGAGGTGCAGAAGGATTTAGGAGCCAAGGGAGAGAGGAGAGTTGAATCGTGTGACGCGGCAGGGTGAGGCGCTTAGCTAGATCGAATGAGGTTCATGCAGCTGTTGAGGAGACGATGGAGTCCCAAAAGCAATAGGATGAATAGGACAAGGGAGCCCATGTGGGAAGAGAGAGGGAGTGCGAGGATGAAGAGAGTAGGGAATCATGTCATAGGGAATGATGAATGAGGAGAGAAATGGGAGAGATGGAGAAAGGAAGGTGGGGGAAGAGGAAAGAAACAAAGAGAAGGGAAAAAGGGAGAAGAGAGGAAACAAAAGGGAGGGAAATTAGATACAGGGAAGGAGGAAAGGGAAAAGAAGCAATAAGGAGAGAGAAGGGGATAAAGAGGTGGAAGGAACGTAGTAAGAAGAGAGCAAGGGAGCAAGAGCAAGGGAGAGTACAAGCTAGAGTAAGGAGGGTAGGAGAGAGGATCGGGAGATTAGGACGAATAGATGATGGGAGGAGAGGAGCGAAAGGGGAGGTAAGAGAGGGGGAGATGGAAGGAGACGGAAGGAGGCGAAAGCGAGGGGGGAGGGATCAGGAAAACAAATGGGGAGCAATGAGAGCAGAGGTGGGCATGAGGAAGACATAGGATGAGGGAAAAAGGAGATGATAGAAGCCAGGAGGTAAGGCAATAAATGAGGGAGATGGAGAGGAGATGAACAAAGCGGAGAGAGGGGCCGCAGGGCTAGAAACTATATAGAGTGGCAACAAGGAGAAATCAAGCACATAGAATATGTGCACACAAGCCTAAAGAGTATCCCATAGGAGGTGCACAAATGGTGAGGACGTCAATTTCTGACGAAAGGGGAGGTGACAAGGGAGGCACAAAAGTACAAAGGGAGTTACAAAGGACAGGAGGAAATGAGAGCATAGTGGAAGGGAAGAAGGAGAAAGAGTTAAAAAGGGACAATGCAAAAGTAGAGAGAATGCACACACAAGCCACAAGAAAACTGCACACAAGGCGCACATAGGGAGCAAAAAAGGCATATAGAAAATGCACATGGGAAAACAAGAGAGGAGAAGAAAAAAATATGGAAAGAGAGAAAAAGGAGAAGGAATGAGAATGCCATTAGGGAAAGAGAGAGAAGAACAAGAAGAAGAAGGTATAAGGAAGGAGGAAAGCAAAAGTTCATACGAGAAGATAATGCAAGAGAAAAAAGAAACAAACTCACAAAGACGTGGACTCTTACCCCAAAGGGAGAGGATGCCCGACCATGCACCAAGAGCATAAGTCAAGCCACACCCAAGAGGAATGGAGGCCAAGGACCAGGAAATGAGTCCTAGAGAAAGGAATAGATTCAAAAATCGAGGATGGAAGGACGAGTGAAAATGTGGAAATGATAGAAAATGAATGGAGAGAAACTATTGACAAGGTTAATTAAGAGCAAGAAGTAGAGTAGAAGAAAGAGAAGTGGGAGATGAAAAATATTTGAATGCAGAAAAAGATAAAGGAAGAGGGATGGGAGAGTAAGTGAGGGGAAAAGGGGTACAGGGGCAAGGAGGAAGAGAGGGAAAGGCAAGTGAGAAGGGGGGGTGTATGAAGGGGTGAGGGAGGGGAGAAGAGGATGAGGCAAGTTTGGGAGGGAGAGAGGTGGTAAGGGGAATAGTCTAGGAGAGAGGTAAAGGTAGAGATGTAGGAAGAGAGATTTAAATTGGGAAGAAAGTAGGAAGGAAGGAGAAAGAAGGAACAGGGCACAAAAAGGGAGGCAAGAGAGAGGTGAAGGCAAATGAAGGAAAGGGAAACATAGAGAGGGTAAGGAGAATTTGGTGAGCAACAAAGGAAGGGATGGTGAGGGAAGAAAAAGAACAGAATAATAAAGTGAGGGACATGGAGAGAAGAGGGAGATGAGGTAGGAGGAGAAGGGGGAGGGAGAGATGACAAAAATGGGAGAGAATAGGAGAGGGGAAGAAAGAAAGAGACAGGAAGAAAATGATAAAGATGGAGGGAGAGAGAGGAAGGAAAGAGAGGGGGAGAGGGAGAGGGAGAAAGAAGGGGAGAGAGGGGAGACAGAGACTAGGACAGAGGGAGAGAGGGTGAGAG
>SZWC01003250.1:167682-193525 GCA_023375785.1 Penium margaritaceum
GCGCTGGTACTCATGGGAAAGAACACCAGTGACAAACACTCGCGTAGAGGAGAGAGGTGGAGAAGAGACAGAGGGAGTGCAACGAGACACACGATACAGGTCATCAACGACAGAGGCACGAAGCACGATGGCGCGTGTGTCAAGAGTAGTCACTGTGGCAGAGTCAGCAGAGTGCTGAACAGTGAGACCTATCCTGGTGCATGCACAAAGAGAGAGCAGACTGAGCTCAAGAGTAGGGACAAAGAGCACATCAGAAATGTACAAGAGGCCAGACGGACCATCAAACCGTACAACTCCAACTCCCTGCACAGGCAACGACTGGCCAGACCCTGTGCGAACAGACCGAACGGACGCAACAGGACCGAACATAACGAAGTCACTACGACGACAGGTCATGTGATGGGTGGCCCCTGAGTCAATAATCCAGGTGCCACCCGGCTCACGACCAGTCGTCGACAGTGAGCAACGTGCCACAGAACACTCTGCCTCTGCTGGACGCTCAGTAGAGGACTCGGGAGAACGACAAACAACACGGATCTGTGACTCGTCAGGCTAGTCGGTACTGTCTGGTCCATCCTCATCGCAAGCCATCATAGCTGCACCACAAGCATCATCACGAGCAATAGACGTATTAAGACAAGCTGTCGCGGGAGCACTCGGCTGTGACAACATACTCGCACCTCCCTGAGTACAAAGCGCCAGCAGCTGACGAAGCTCCACGATCGTGCGATCCCGAGGGTCCACATCACCACTACCGCCTGATGAAACGGATGCGTATGCTGCACTTCTGGTCGCGGCACGCCCAGTCCGTGTGTCACTCGCTGAAATCCGCTACGTGTACGCCGCCTAAAGGGCGCGCATGATCCGAGTCCAGTCAAGGGGCTGCTCACACTCTGTATAGCGGTGAGCGCCTCAAGAATTGTAGCAGTGGACAGAACGTCCACTTCCACTACTCGCCGGCTGCAGCTGCTGTCCCTTCCCACGTCGCTTCTTCCACTTCTTCCCCTGTGCGGCCGCTGCAACGCCCTGAGTGTGGCCGCTCGGGGTAGAGGAGGATGAGGAGGAAGCGGTCGAGGTGGGACTGGTGAGCAGGGACAAAGGCGTAGGAGGGGTCGCAGTCACTACTACAACAAGTGGACCCTACTGATGGGCGATGGCAGCCTCATGAGCCGATGTGGTCTGGATGAAGTAGCGATGGGCCCAAGGAAGCAGTTGTAGTGACTCTGACAACTCAGAGAGAGCCACACGATCGAAGCCCGTAAAGAGCTTCACGTGGTCCAAATGCACCCCCATCATGATGGTGTCGAGTTCCCACAACTGCGTCCCGCCACCAGTCCCAAGGCGCGTGTAAAGGTGCATCGCACGCCTCTAGTAGTCAACTGCAAGCTGCGTGGGACCCTGACGGAAGGAGTGAAACTCACGTAGTCGTGCCGCCCTCGTGGCATGAGTCTCCGCAGCGAGAAGTGTCAGGGCCAGCTCCCACCCCTGACGTGGATCTGCTCCAGTCCCGGTCCCGGTCTCATCGAGAAAGGGTCGGAAGTCGACCACAGTCTCCCGCAGCATGGCGTAGAGGAGACCCCGCATCGCTCTCGCTGCTGTCTGGACCTTGTGAGCGTCGCGGGTCTGGTACTGGCTGTGGTAGTAAGGCCAGACACCCTCAGAATCGGCCCACACCTGAAACAAGGTCTCCCAGCAATTGAAGCCCTCCTCACTATCGTAACGGGGTGGAGGTGTCTCAAAGTCCTTCGGTCGCCGCTCCATGGGGAGGGCGACCTCAGGCTCGGGAGACGGTGGACGGGGTATGCGGAGCCCACCAGTGAGAGAAACGCCACCAAAGGTGAACGCTGCTGAACGACGTGGCTGATCCTGACGGCGAGAGGGTGGCGGAGTGGGAGGCTGTGATCCTAAACGTAACTCACGGATGCGCTCCTCAAGCACACGAATCTCGTGCTCGCGTGAGTCATCCTCAATCTCCTCCTCATCCCAAGAGTCCACCTGTGATGAGTGATGCTGAGGCCGCGGCACTGTGTAGGACGTAGACTACTGAGCACATGGTGCAGCTCCAGTAGATCCTCCTGGTGGCTGCTGTGAGGCCATCGAACGGCCCCGCAGTAACTCAGTGATCTTCTGCAATGCGTCGGACTGCCTCTGCTGCTGCCGGCGCATCTCGTCCTTTGACCGACAAAGCTCGTCGATCATACGGGACTACGACCGCGGACTCATAACGCCCGAAGAGGAGGAAGAGGGATCAACGAGTCCCTTGTCCTTGTCACGGACCGGCGCCATCGCAATGCTTAGTATGGGGCCGAACGTCAAATATACTCCAAACAAGAAACTGACAGTGTTTCTCGAGGAGTTAAAGCGTCCAGAAAAATTGACGTTTTGACCCCAAAACTACCGACGTCAGCATAGTGTATGATGATGTCAGCGTTTTTTACGCTAGCGAAAAAATGCTAGCGTTTTTTTTTGCTAGCATTTTTTACGCCAGCTTTTTTTTTTTAGGTCACGCGAACCCTGCGTGACCGGTGGGGGTGACCTCGTCACCCCCTGCTCGAGGCTGCGCAGGGGCTGCGTAGGCCGGCGCAGTGCCACGCAGGCTTGCGCAGTGCTGCGCAGCTTCTGCGTAGCTGCGCAGCACTGCTGTGCAACAGCAGTGCTGCGCAAGCTCGTCGCTGCTGTTGCGGCAGATCTGCTGCTGCGTGGCTATAGCCGCTACCGCTGTTGCAATGCTACTGCTGCCGTTGCTGCTGCTTTGTTGCTGCTGCTGCTGTGCTGCTGGTGCTGCTCGCGGCTGCTGATGTTGTCGCAGCTGCAAGCTGCTGCCGCCGCTGCGCGCTGCCACTGCTCGCAGCTGCCGCTGCAGGCGACTGCTGCGAGCTGCTACTCCTTTTTGTTTTGTGTATAGGCTGGCAGCCAGACACAGCTGCTATTGCAACCCGGTGCTGCTGCTGCTGGCCGGCGTGGCTGCTGGATCTCGTCACTGCCGCGGCTCCACTTGCTACGGTGGTGTCGATTGCGTGGTGACGTTGCTGCTGCCAACGTCGGCTGCGACAGGTCCTAGGATGTGGCGGCGGCGGTGACTCTCACTGCTACTGCTCGTGCTGTGTCTGTGCGGCGCAGCTCAGCGAGAGGGGTCTCGCTGCTCTGATACCATGAGAAATTTCTAGGAAGCTTCCTAACCTTGCTGCTGCTGACGTGGCGACACTGTCCAGTCAGCTAGCACACTAGCAAGCAAGCAGGTGCAAGAAACAGCAAGGATCAGGCTAGGGAGACGCGCAAAGTCTCATAAGCTTCAATAGCTTCGTAATGCAGAGAGAAATGACAACTGACAAGCACACAGCATAAATACCTGCCACGGCACACGGCGGGTGACGCACGCGGCAGTGTCAGTTTGTCCTAAAACCAGCTCAAAACCACTTTTTTGGCCTCAAATCTGCGCATGGACATCCAAACACAACACCGTCTGATGCAGAATCTTGAGCCGGACGCTACGACTAGTCACACGCACAAGTCCGGCATCAATCGGTGTACGGACAATGCAAAACATGCAAATCGGGCTCAAGAGCCAGTCCACCGAGAAAACTCTAGCACTCGCAGAAAAACTGCAGAGCACCCAAGCAAGCACCCGGGACGTCATGGCAACCGTCTGGCAGCTGCTGATGGATGGATCCACCCACCGTCAGTGCTCCGGCGCCAGCTGGACCCGCATCAGGGATCTGCACGTGCATGGACACGACCGAGTGGTCACAGTAAGCTGTACAAATGGACGGAAACAACTCACACCACAACAGTAACAACAGTCGATGAGATGATCAATGTCTCTAAGGTTGACGTAGGGCTCCCAACGGTTGTGCGTGGTGTCATGGTTGTGCCACTTGATTAGATACTTGGTTGTTTTCCCCAATGTCGATGTCTGAGAATGTTTTTGATCATGTATTACGTAGGATAAATTGGCACAATAATCCTGTTTTCTAGCCTGTCCTCATGTGAGGTCATGGGCCGCTGGAAGGCGCTAAAATTTGAGCCTATCTAGTTCCCGACCCACCGGAAGCTCAAACCTGATTGCGATGTTCAAAGTTCTAAGCCGACCTGAACGTCCGGACGGTCCTTGTGAAGTGTGGTCGATTCTGGCCGTCCACATTTTTTGAATTTCGCAGCTGTTTGTTTATTGTTTATTGGTGGAGCTCAAACTGAGACCTCGACCGCGAAGGCTCTGTTTGTTTGTGCATTTTTTATGGTCATCTGCCGGATTTCGCATGCTTTGAACATAGTGCATATTGTTCTGGTCGTAGGGAAACATTGCCCCTCGAAATTTTGCCGTTCGGACGGCCTACAAGGTGAGACTTTTTTGTCAGGTCGGAGCATGGCGCTGACGCGATTCACCGGCGGATTAATCCTGTGGTCATCGCTGACCGTCACATCTTTGATTGGTAACAAATCAAAGTAGGCGCTGGCCATGCCCTCATGTCTACTTCGTCGCGGAATACAGTGGCGACTGGCCAGGTTATCGCCTTGGACAAGTTTGCCCTATTACGTATCCAAATCCACTTGGATTGGAGACGAAGTGATGTCTCGGCTGAAGAATTTCTCCCTAGGGTCCCACTAGTGCTTGAGTTTGTTGGCGTGGAAGACTCAGTGCATTGCCATATTGTTTGGTAGGCAAAGTTGACCAACAACCGGAGTTTGTATCCGCTTGATCTCAAACGGACCCAACCATCCGCGTTTGAGCTTCACGAGGTCCATGATGTTTGAATTTCACTCAACTCAACAAGACGCAATCGCTAGGGCTGACGACATTGTCCCTACGATGTCGTTTTGTTATTCCTTTCATGTTTGCTCGCATCTTTGCAAGGGACTAGAGTGTTTCCTCTAGGTGTCCAGAGAGGTCCCAGCGATGGTTGTCAATCGCAAGAATTTCACTTTAGCTTTGTAATTGTGTCGATGCGGCAGGACGTTTACTCTAAGCCATCTCAAATGGAAGTTAACCGATTGCGATGGAGGTTGCGGAGTCGTACGAGAGTTCGACGGTCGTCAGTTTTGCACTTCGGATGAGTTTTTTGTGTATCTAATCGGTCCCTCCGTGTGCCCATAGTTGTTTATGGAACGTCAAAGATGGCTTCATCCGACTGCCATTACACGTCATGAGTTTCTGCCAAAAATAACTAGTGAAGCGGCCGTCTGTCTTGCAGAAGATGGTGTGTGGCACGCCGTGCACCCGTTAGATCTGATTGAGAAGCAATTTTAGTCGTCAGAGTCTTTATGCTGAGCGGAACGTTAGTGGTGACAGGTTTGAGATGCGGGACAAAAGACGATGCTCTTGTGATTTGTGACGTTCCTGTCGACCTGTACAATTTATTGTGACCACTCGGTCGTGTCCATGCTCGTGCAGATCCCTAATGCAGACCTTGGTGGCAGCGGGGCGTAGTCTGGCGGTAGACTACTTGCTTGGAGCTGATCGACGGTTGCCCCTATTGGAAATACTTTAGGGTATGTAGGCCCATGCAAAAACGAACATGAGCTCTGTGTGTGAGTGCGATGCAAGATGGCAAGAATTTGGCTAAGTCTGGAACGATCAGTTTAAAAGAACAAGGAGAGTTTACAAATGAGCCCCTAGCAGGCTTATATAGGTGCGCCGGCAGCTAGCCGCACCGGGCCCCGTCACCCCTGCTGAACCCAAGTAATTCAACAGCGAGAACACACTGCATACACCATGATAACAACAAAGGTTGTCTCCTCGAAGCACTGGAACAACTCTCCGAGTGCCCGGGTCTCGACCACCGAGCATTGCAAAAAAATGTCAGAATCGACGTCCAGACATCACAGACGACTTTCCAAACATCGGAAGCCCCACAACAGCCATCGGGTCTCCTCGTTGCACCGGTACAGTCCACCGGGTGCGCGGGTCTTAACCCACCGAGAAAACTCTCCTACCTCTTGACACGCCCACATGGCTACCGGAACGCATCGACCGCGTCTCGCCGGCATTGTCCTAGGTGCTCGAGAAGTCTCGGTGCAGTCCGGAGGCCTCTCGTGTTTTCACACCCTCCTCTACCATACACCCCAAATGTAGGTATATTGGTAAACCAGCGGTGTCGGTCGTGACGGGTGGAAGCCACACAAACCAACAGCCCCAGAGTCCTGGATGCTGTCTGGGACCTTCTGCAGTTTTTCTGCAGCATGTAGGATTTTATCAGTGGACTTGCCGTGTGCCCGATTTGCATGTCTTTGCATTGTCTGTCTGCTGTTTGTTGCCGGATGCATGCATGTGACCAGTCGTAGCGTCTGGCTTGAGATTCTACACGTGTAGGTTCAGACGGTGTAGCGTTCTGACTTGTCTACGCAGAGTTACAGCCAGACAGTGGTTTTGGGCCGGTTTTAGGACAGACCTTGTACTGCCGCGTGCGACACCCGCCGTGCGCCGCGGCAGGTACTTATGCCATGGACTTATCATTTGTCATTTCTCTCTTCAAATGCTATTGAAGCTTTTTGAAAATTTGCCTTGTGCCCCCTAGCCAGACCCTTGCCGTTGTGTGCACGACTTGTGACTGTCGTCACCGTCTGACCAGGCACTGACGCCTAGTCAGCGGCAACATCGCTAGGAAGCTTCCACACATTTTGTCATGGTATCAGAGCAGCGAGACCCCTCGCGCTGAGCTACCCTAGAGAGACGCACCAGCGGCAGCAGTATTGAGAGTCACTGCCACCGCCGTATCCTGGGACTCATTCCAGCCGTTTTCAACGACATCATTACTCAGTCCCCACCACTACATCGAGTGAGCTGCGGCATTTACTAGCTCATGCAGCAGCAGGAGTAGCAGCACCACCGGGTGGCAGCAGCAGCCGTGCCAGGCTGCCAGTCCGTACACAAAAAAAGGAGTAGCAGCTTGCAGCAGTAGCTTGCGGTGGCGGCTGCGAGCATTGACAGTGCGCAACGGCGGCAACAACTCGTAGCAGCGGCGGCATCAGCAGCCGCGAGCAGTAGCAAAAGCCGAGTACCAGCAGCAAAAGGAGGAGCAGCGCAGCAGCATTGCAGCTGCTGTAGCGAGTGCAGTGCAGCAGCAGCAAAGCAACAGCAGCGGAAACAGCAACAGTGCAGCAGCAACACTACAGCAATGCAGCATCAGTATTGTAGGTGTAGTGCAATTTCTGCTACGTAGAAACTACACAGCCCCTATGCAGTCGCGAGCAGGGGATGACGAGGTCACCCCCACAAGTCACACAGAGTTTGCGTGACCTTCCAAAAAAATAAAAAAAATTACTGGCGTAACATACGCTAGCAAAAAAACGCCAGCGTTTTTTTCCCAAACGTAAGAAACACTGACGTCATCATCGGCTGTGCTGATGTCATCAATTTTGGGGTCAAAACGTCAATTCTTTTTAATGTTTCAGCTCCTCAAGAAACGCTATCGGTTTCTTGTTTGGAGCATTTTTATGTTCGGCCCCATACTCAGCGCTGATGTGGCTCAGACCAGTGACAAGGGCAAAGGACCACTAGATCCTTCTTCCTCCTCCTCCGGGGTCATGAGCCCACGCTCGCAGACCAGTGCCGACGTGCGGAGTGAGTAGAATGAGACACGTTGCCTACAGCAGCAGCAGAATGATGCCATCCGCACGCTCACTGATCTTCTTCGGAGTCAGTCCTTGGCCCCACAGCACACCTACCGGGAAGTCGGCGGTGTCACACGTTCTGCGGGGCAGTCAGCATCTACACCGAGGTGAGCGGCAGGACAGGACTCGGCACTTCTTGATCCTTTGGAGGTTGACCCTGATATGCCAGGCATGGATGATGACACTCCCGAGTGGGAGATTCGCGTACTTCAGGAGCGTCTTTGCCAGTTGCAGTCGCGTTCCGCTTCCCTCTTCTTGGAGATCCGATCTTCAGCTGAGACCTACCTCGGCGACTTTCCTCGTCCCAATGTCTTCCCCATCCCTCGTCTTTCCCATCCTGTGGTTGCTCTCCCTACGAAGCGGCAACCTAAGGACTTCGAGACACCACCCCCACGATATGTCAGCGAGGACGGCTTTGACTGCTGGGAGACCCTCTTCCCGGTCTGGGCCACTTTAGAGGGGGTTTTGGCCCTACTACCACAGTCGATACCAGGTTACAGACCGTGCTCAGGTGCTGAAAGTGGCTCGGACGAAGCGCGGACTCATTTACGCCATGCCTCGCGAGACTGTCGTGGACTTTTGCCCCTTCCTTGGAGAGGCCGGCACAGGCGCGGATGCTGACCCACGTCCGGGCTGGGAGCTATCATTGTCCCTGTTTGCTGGAGTGACGCACGCCACCCACGCGGCTCACATCCGCGCCTTCCACTCCCTTCATCAGGGACCTGCCGAGCCCGTAACCGCTTATTGGCGGCGTGCCATGCGCATCAACACGCGCCTTGGGACTGCAAGAGGGACACAGTTGTGGGCGCTTCGCACGCTCATGATTGGAGTTTGTCTTGAGCACGTTGACATCTTCACGAGGTACAGCGACGCTGCGCTCGAGCCCTTGGGCGCATCAGCTTTTCCTCTAGGTGACATGTCACCTGGAGGAAAAGCTGATGTCGGCAGCCGGCCGCCGACATGCAAAACGGTCTACGTCGAGCAGCATAGCCTCTGGTCACGCGGTGACCATGATAGTAGCAGTTCCCGCTTCCCCACCGGCAAGCAGTGGAGACCCGGATCCCCGTGACCGCACCATTGCCGAGCTCCGTCAGCTCTTGGCGCTTCGCTCTCAGGGAGGTACGAGTGTGTTGTCACAGCCGGGTGGTTCACAGACTGTTTGTTTGTCTGTTCTCGTTTCTCGTGATGACTCGTATGGGGGAGCACAGTTGGCATGTGATGATGATGGGCTTGATAGTACAGATTGGATTTTTGAGTCTCACCTGTGCGCCCTTCATCGTTCTCCCTCCTCTGTTGCCGAGCGTCCACTTGCAGCGAGTGTTCCATTGCACGTTGCACTGTGACGTCCTCGAGTTCTGATTCGGGTTGCACTTGGATCATCGATTCAGGTGCCACTCACAACATGACATGTCGTCGTAGTGACTTTGTTGTCCTCGGTCCTGTGGCATCTATTCGCTCCGTTCGCACAGGCTCTGGTCAGTCCTTGCCAGTCCAGGGTGTTGGGGTTGTGTGCTTCGATGGTCCGTCTGGCCCCTTGTATCTCTCCAACGTGCTTTTTGTGCCTGAAATTGAGCTTAACTTGCTCTCTGTGCATGCCTGCACTTTGTTGGGACTGTCTGTGGAGCACATTGCCGCCTCCGCGATAGTGACTGCTCTCGATACTCGTACTACTGTTCTTCGTGCCTCTATTGTGGATGATCTATATCGTATTCCTCGGATCTCTTCTTCTCCTTGGTCCCCTACCCCTCTTGCTCATGTGTTTGTCACTGGTGTCCTGTCTGCTGAGCACCAGCACCTGTTGCATCGACGTGTATGTCATGTGGGCTCCAACACTGTGTCGAAGCTCATTAGGACACAGCCCACCCTCGGTCTTGATGCGGCATCTTTCGTGAAGCCGCCCAAGACCAATTGTCTGTTCTGCGCTCATGGTAAGATGCATCGCTGCACCTATCCTGACTCCCGTTCTCAAGCCCTTCGTCCCCTCAAGCTGGTCCATTCGGACCATCATGGTCCTCTCCCTGTCGATTCCTGATCCGATCGAGGCCGATATGTCCTCACCCTGACGGATGACTTCACCCGGATGTGGTAGGTCTATAGCCTACGCCGGAAGAGGGATGCCGCTCTCGCGTTTTGTCTCTGGCTAGTGATGGCTTAGCGTCATTCTTGCCACTCACTGCACACCTTCCGCTCGGATCGCGGCGGCGAGTTTCTTGGTAAAATGGACAGTTTCTTTGCAGAGCGTGGGATTTTTCACCAGGTCTCTGCTCCTACCTCTCCTCAGCAGAACGGTGTCTCTGAGCGCTGGAAGAGCACCATGGAGGATGCGGTTTGTGCTATGCAAACTGAGTGCGGTCTCTCGGAATCTTTCGCCTTTGAAGGATTCGCCTACATGACATGGGTCTGGAACCGCCTCCGGCATGGTCCTCTTCCGGACCACGTTACACCGTATGAGCTATGGTATGGCCACCATGCTAATCTGCGTCTTGCTCGTGTCTGGGGCTTAGTGGCTTCTGTGTGGTATATGGAGGATCAGCAGAGGTCCAAGGTCTCTCCACGGGGTCGCTTGTGTACCTTTGTTGGTATCTCCCCGCGGTCGAAGGCCTGGCGTCTTTGGGACCCCGCCCGTCATCACAATATTGAGTCCCGCGACACGCTCTTCTTGGATTCTCTCACCTACCGCAATCTGACCTCGATTGTGTCGATGTCTGTTCCTATGTGTAAAGTTTCTCAACGGATGGGGGAGTCTGATCCTATGAGCACCTCTCGTCCGGCTGATGTGTTCGTTCGAGCCCCCGCCACTTCTCGGTCTCGGGCTCTTGATGACCCGGTGATCATCGTTATCGGCCCTGAGACCTCTCCCGTCCAGCATGTCTTCTCTCTTCCGCCCTCGCGCCCCATAGACACCCATAATGATGTCCCTCTGTCCACTGGTACTCGTGTCTTTATGGGTGGTCCTGCTGCCACTCCCAGTCTCGCGTCTTGTGTTAGTTCACCAGCCTCTCCTTCTATTGCATCACCTACCCTTGTGCCTCAGTCCTCACTGGATGTGGTCGTGCCTGTCTCTGAGCCTGCGGTCAGCCCTTCAAGCCTAGACTTCTCGCGTGAGCCCGGTGGTCGTCTTCGACCGTTGGGCTCCATAGGCCAGTGAGTGTCAGGTCCCGCATCCAGGCGCTCCACTCGCAGCGTTGCGAGTGGCGATCCCGGCACAAAGGCCTTCGGCCTGAGTGTCCATACAGATCACACATAGGTACATCCAGCGTGTCCTGTAGGGCACGATCTTGTCACTCGCGAGTTCCGTACTGCTTGTGATGCAGCAGCTGACCTTATGGTCATCAGGCCCAGTTCTGAGGTGTGTGCACTTGCCACTCATAGCTCTCCCTTGTTGGTGCCTGATCCGGGCACATTGAGGGATGCCCTGTCTTTAGAGAATGCTGACGCTTGGCGTGCCGTCTGCAAGGATGAGCTTTGTGCCATTGGAGAGCACGTAGTTTACGAGCCAGTCGACCTTCCACCTGGGAGGAAGGCGATTCCGGTCAAGTGGGTCTTTTGCAAGAAGGTGAAGCCGGATGACTCACTGGAATGGCACAAGGCTCGCTTGGTTGTCAAGCGGTACTCTCAGATTGAGAGCATTGATTACACTGACACCTTTGCCCCTGTTGGCCGCATTACCTCAGCTCGTGCTCTGTTTTGGTGTGGTGGCTCAGCATGACTGGGAACTACACCAGATGGATGTAAACAATGCGTTCCTCCATGGCTCTCTGGATGAGGAGATTTACGTGGCTCAACCACCAGGCTTTGAGGATGGTGACAAGATATTGCGCTTGTGAAAGTCCTTCTACGGACACAAGCAGTCTCCTTGATTCTAGAACCGGGGGATCACAGGCACTCTGACTCATGCAGGGTATGTACAGAGCGAGGCAGATCCCTCTCTTTTCATCCGACAGGCGCCTGAGTGGTTCAATGCCATCCTCGTCTATGTGGACGACCTTCTCATCGCGTCTCCCTCCATGGAGGCCGTGAAGGAGGCCAAGGCGGTCCTCTAGACTGCCTATAGAATGATGGACCTTGGTCCTGCAATAGTGTTTCTTGGCATGGAGATTGTACGAGATTGCAGACGCCGGACGCTTCTGTTGCATCAGTCTTGATACGCACGTGTTGTGGGGGAGCGCTTCAGTGACCTCCTTGGCGTAGTGCCAACAGCCTCCACACCTCTCACACCTGACGGGCAGGACGCCTTGAAGGTGGACGATCCCACACAGCTGGGGGAGACAGTGGATGAGACCTTGTACCTCCAACTCATCGGATCTCTGATGTACCTGGCCACAACCACACATCCCGACATCGCTTTTGCCGTTAACCTCCTTGCACAGGTTTCATAGGCTCCACATTCTAGAGCCATCCAAGCGGCTATGCGAGTGGTGCGATACGTGGTTTCCACGCCGTACCTTGGACTCTGCTTTCGCCGGCAATGCTCGGTGGTTCTTGACAGCTACACCGACAGAGCATGGGCCTGGAGCCCATATTGATGCAGTCGCACCGGTTACGTGTTCCTACTGCGTGGTACCACTGTGTCCTGGTGCAGTGGGAAGTAGGATTGCATCGCACGTAGCTTATTGGAGGCAGAGTATGTTGCTTTTGGTGCAGGTGTTGCTGAGGCAGTGTGGTTGCAGCGCCTATTCCTTGAGCTGGGTGAGTCAGTGCCTGCCATTGTGCTTCGTTATGACAACGAGAGTG
Organism: Penium margaritaceum; assembly: GCA_023375785.1. NCBI lineage: Eukaryota > Viridiplantae > Streptophyta > Zygnematophyceae > Desmidiales > Peniaceae > Penium > Penium margaritaceum. The sequence goes on from SZWC01003250.1 coordinate 180,025, forward strand.
CTCTTGTCATTGCGAAGGACTCTGGAGACTTTCAAGCTCGTACAAAGAACTCACGCATGAAATGATGGTTGATCATCATTTCGTGCGTGATCTGGTGGAGCGACACGTGATCTTCGTCACATGGGTCGGTGTTTACATGCAGCGTTCTGACTTCTTGACAAAGGCACTGGCGCGCGAGACGTTTCTGGTGGCCATTCGTTCCATGGGGCTTCGCTCCTTGCCTGAGAGTGGTTGAGTACGGGATGTGTCTGTGTCTGTGTCACGACTGTTCTTACACTTGTTGTTGCACTCGTTTCAGTGCTGCACGTGTATGGACATGCGTACCATCGGGTCATGGGGGAGTGTTGTGATTTGTGACGTTCCTGTCAACCTGTACAGTTTATTGTGACCACTCGGCCGTGTCCATGTTCGTGTCGATCCCTGATGCGGACCCAGGTGGCACCGGGGTGTCGTCTGGCGGTGGACTACCTGCTCGGAGCTGATCGACGGTCGCCACAGAGTCCTGGATGCTGTTTGGGACCTGCTGCAATTTTCTGTAGCTTGTAGGATTTAATCGGTGGACTGGCCGTGGGCCTGATTTGCATGTCTTTGCATTGTCTGTCCACTATTTGTTGCCCGATGCATGCATGTGACCAGTCGTAGCGTTCGGCGTGAGATTCTGTACGTGTAGGTTCAGACAACGCAGCGTTCTGACTTGTCTGCACAGAGTTACGGCCAAAACAGTGGTTTTGGATCGGTTTTAGGACAGACCTTGCACTGCCGCGTGCGACACCCCCCGTGCGCCGCGGCAGGTACTTATGCCATGGACGTGTCATTTGTCATTTCTATTGGCAAATGCTATTGAAGCATTCTGACACTTTGCCTTGTGTCCCCTAGCCAGACCCTTGCCGTTGTGTGCACGACTCGTAATTGTCGTCACTGTCTGACCAGGCACTGACGCCTAGTCAGCGGCAATATCACTAGAAAGCTTCTATGCATTTTCTCAGATGCTAGAGTTTGGGACAGCTGAATAGTTAATGATAAGGAGCAATTGTACTTTGATGACATGTGTCGGGTGCATCGAGCACATATGTACAATGCTGAGAATGACGATGAAGCATAAGTCGGGTCTTCAGCGTTCGAGCCGAGCAATGCGTGCGAGGCTGTGTCGTGAGTGGTGGATTTGAGAAGCTCCACCAAGAAGTCAACGGGCTTCGAGAGTATTGTGATGTTTCTTTGTAACAGTCGAGTGTCGTCAAGAATTTGACCGAATGATATAAAAAAATCGTTATGATTCGCGACACTCTTGTCGACCTTTCTAGAAGGTGGTCGAAGTTGTAAAAAACTTCCGGAAGGAAACACCGGAGGCCTGTGTATTTGTCCAAAACACCCTCGGCCGAACGGCATAAAAATCCAGAAGTCGCCGCTGGGTGGGCCATGAATACAACAACAACAATCCCGGCGCGCAAGTTTTAGGGACTCGTGTACGCCAGGGATGTAACAATTCCCCCCCTTGTAGCCATGACATCCTGGTGCGCTGGCAGACTTAGCCTGGTGGCGGCAAAAGTAACAGTCGATCAGACGATCGATGTCCCAGAGGTTGTCGTAGAGCTCCTAGCTATTGTGCGCGCCGTGGTAGTCGTGCCATTTTACCAGATACTGGATAGTTTTTCAACTATGTGGATGTTCGAGGACATGTTTGATCACATGCTTTGAATCCCCATCCACTTGTGCATGAGATGGACGAGCGGCTTTTCTGCCTAGGAAGTTTGTGCTTGGGTCCTGGTAGTGCTTGAGCTTGCTGGTATGGAAGACGAGATGAATTGCAATGTTGGCGGGTAGGCAGAGTTGAGCGACGATTGGGATTTGCACATTATGGATCTCAAATGGTACCAATGATTGGGGTTTGAGCTTCGTGGAGTCTTTTCCTCAAAGTTGAATAGTCATCGAGCTAAGGAGGACATGATCGCCAGCACTAAACACGTCATCACTGCAATGTCGGTCCACTGCCCGCTTCATGGCTGCTTGCATCTTTGCAAGGGTCTAATGTGTTTGTTGCCAGATGCTTGCAAAACATCGGTGGTGAATGTCAACCGCGGGGATGTGTTTTTTTTTTTTAACTTTCTAATCCAGTTGGTATGGCGGGACGTTTGTTGTACACCACTTTGAAAGGTATTTTACCACTTGCGGTGGAAGTGGCGGAGTTGTGTGCAAGTTTGGCGGTTGACAACTTTGCTATCCAATTATTGTCGTGTGGCTTGCATAAAGTTTGAAGAAGTTATTTGAGTTTCTGATTGGTTCGCTCGGTTTGCCCATCACTGTGAGGATGGATTGTCACTGATAACTGGATCTGAAGATCACAATGCATCATTAGTTCGTGCCAAAAACGGCTGGTGAAGCGGCCGTCTCGATCGCCGATGATGGTACGTGGCACGTTGTGCATCCATACGATCAGATATAAAGAGAGATGTGCCATTCCTTTTGTGGTGACAGCGGTTGTTGTCAGGAAAAATGTGATATCTTGGAAAAAGTTTCCACCACGATGAGGATGACATCATATCCCTGGGGGGTGGCAGGTAGTCTTGCTACAAAATGCATGCTGATGCCAGCCCACAATTTTTTCGGAATGGGTAGGATTTGGAGTAGACCAAGTGGTCGCGTGCGACGAGATTTTTGTCTCTGACTGGTGTCGCACAATTTGCAGGGGGCCGCCACGTCAATGTGCATCTTGTCCCACTAGTAATATTTGACCAGTTTTTTAAGCATCTTGTCCTTGCCGAAGTGTCCACCTGGACCGGTGTCGTGGCAGTCCTCCAATAGTATCCACCGTAGTTTCTTGTTTGGAGGAACGAAAACATGACGAGTGAATCACCGTTGTCAGTTGGGTTGTTGATCCAGAACTTGGATTTGTCCTATCCGTTGAACTCCTTGAAACCCTTTGCATACAACCTCACAAGGTTTAGGTCTCGTTCGAGTAGTAGTGTGCTGATCTCAGCCATTAATCAGGTCTCCGACTTAGAGCATCTACCGGATTTGTTTTTGTAGTCCGGTACCTGATCTCGTTGTCGAAGTTGGACTCGAGGAACTCCACCATCGAGCTTGTTGACGGCATAGATTTGGCTGGGTCTTGAGATTTTTTGTGGCGTGATGGTTGGTGCGAATGATGCATCGCCGGCATTCCAAGTTGTACCGCCATGTCTTGAATGCATGGAAGAGTACGAGCATCTCCATCTCATGTACCTTGTGGTTCATTTCCGGTCCTCGTAGTTTTCCGGACATGTATGCAAGCAATGCTCTCCACCGCCGTTGTCTTGGAGAAGAATGCTCTGATGGCTCGATCGGACGTATCGGTGGCCATGATGTAGTCCATTGTTAGATCGGCAAACGAAGGGCTGGCGTTGAGGTCAGAGCGTTTCTCAAAGAGTTAAAGGATTCTTGTTTGCTAACCTTCCAATTACACTCGGTGATTTTCCGGGTGAGATTAGAGAGAGGTGCTGACACTCGATCATAGTCCTTCGCTAATCAACGATAGAAGTTGCAGAAGCCTAAAAACACCTAGATTTCCAAAGTATTTGTGGGTTTCGGCAAACTAGAGACTGCATCCACTCTTTTCAGGTCCATGGTGATGTGCCCGTCGTCAATGACGTGGCAAAAAAAGTGGATCGAATGGTGACAAAAGTCGTAGTTCTAGAGTTTTGTGAAAACTTTCTTTCTTTATAGAACTCCGAGAGCTTTTTAGGGATGTCCATTGTGCTCCTCCGGGATGCGCCTACACACATTGATGTCTTCGGTATACATGACAAAAAAATCGTCTAGGTACGGGTGAAAACTGTTGATCATTGTCGCAATAAATGTTTCTGAGGCATTCGTGAGTCCAAACGACATCACCGTGAAATCGAGGTGCCATTATCTGGTGTAGAATGCTACCATCTTGACGTCCTTATCAGACACGCGGATCTGATGATAACCGCTGCATAGGTCAATCTTGTTGAAAGTTCTTGCCCCTCGGAGTTGATTTAAAAGTTCATCTGCTCGTGGGAGGGAGTAGCGGTTCTCAATGGTAATGTTGTTCAACACTCAGTAGTCCATGCGCATACGCATCTCTCTGGTTTTCTTTTTCATGAAAAGGAGTGGTGCTACATAAGGTGACATGGTGGGTCTCATCAACTCCTGACCGATCATCTTGTCCAAGTGCTTCTTGAGTTCGGTCAGCTCATGATCGCCAAGCTGATAGGCCCCCCTTAACGTCGGTCTACTACCCGGCTTCAGGTCTATCTGATGGTTGATGTCGCGTTGTGGTGGTAACTCTTGGGGTACTTTGCTGGGAAAAACCCCTTCAAACTCATCGGTAAGCTTCGCAAACTCCTTTGGTACGCTTGAAAACTTCTCAGGTGTCGAGGTCGTTGATGTTGCTTCGGCTGCTGCAATTTCTTTGGTTTCCCCTGCTTCCAAGTGGATCAGCCATGCTTGGACTCTGTGTTTCAGGTATCATTTGGCCGCGCCCAGAGATATCGGTTGGCGTTTTGTGGCTGCCGCAACTTCCTCTACTGCTTCCACCTTTGCTGATTCCCATAACCGTCGTTGCGTCATGGGTCGCTCGATCAGAGACAAGTGTCACTTTTTACCATGAATGTTGACGTATAATACTCTACTTCTCCTCTCGACTTGTAGATTATGCGAGTCGAGGAAATCTCATTCGAGGATGATTTGTGATCGCTCATTGGGTAATTCTTTTAGACCATTACGTTGTGCAGATATTTGATTTGTAGATGGCATGGTTCGGGAAATCGACGGATTTGTAGTCGTTTATTGACGTTTTTTCCTTCAAACACTTGTGGTTTGGTCAGCAAACCTCCCTTTTGAACCATGTTGTTGTTGACGAAGATAAACAGAGCTCCTTCGTTCAGTAGTGCCAGTACAGTTCTACGAATTTTACAATCCCACGATTTCACTCTTAGTAGTATCGCCAGTTGGTTGTCCTTGTACCCCTCATCGAATATTGTGACCTCAGGAACCCTCCTTTGTGGTGATGTAAACCGCTCGGATGGGCGATCGGTCGGCGCAAATTCCTTTGACCAGTAAGCAACCTCACCATCTAGTCCTTTCCTTAGCCGTTTCCCGAATCTTCACTCTTTTTCTGCAACTTCCCCCCCTTTTGGCTTGCTATTGTCGCTTTTGGCAGTTGCACAAGATATGACCTGGTTCTCCACAAGTCCTACAAGGCCATTGATTGCGCTAATTGATGGTGTCAGTTTCCATCGAAGACGAGGTTGCGGTCAATTGTTATTTCCCTTCTCCATGATAAGGGTTGCGGCCTTGGGGTCGCCAGGCGTTGAGTTCATGCATCCAAGCACTGTAGTGGACGCTATGAACGTGGTAGGCTAATGTAATCATTTGTAGAAGGTTGTCTTGGATGCCAGCAATGGCGATTGCTTTTCCAATGTCTTGTTTGAGGCCGTTGTCAGAGTAGAAGCATAGTGTGTCTGGGGCAAGGTTGCTACTGGTGACGATTCCGCGAAAACGACAAGTATACTCTACTATGTTGGACTTTTGATGCAAACGTTGGAGTCTGTACCTTACGTCAGACTTCTCGTTTAGCTCCCCAAAGCGAGCGAGGGTAGCATGTGCAAAGTCCCTCCATGTTTCTGGTGTCGTAACATAGTCGTGCCACGTCAGATTTTATTTGCTTGATAGGTATTAAAAATGTGGTCATCAATGTGAGAGCCGACGCAAGAGTCGTTCATGCACCTCTGCCGTTCTCTTGGTGCCTCTAGATGGCTTTTAGATCAGACCACCAACTCAAAGCTGTGCCACGCAAAAACGAGGCCGCAAGGTCAATTTTCTTTTGTCGTTGTTGATCCTTGCAGCGGTGAAGTACACCTTTCAACTCGCCAGCCACATCCTGATCGTCGGTCCCTTGGATTTTGTGGGATCGAACGGTCCGGGAATTGCCGGTCGAATCTGGGGTTCTCTCAAGAGTTGCAAGTTTCTTTAGGTGAGCACCGCTTTGTGCGCACAAGAGGAATGACAGAAAATTGTTCTCCATCACCTTGTTGAGCTGTTGAAGCGGGTGGTTGTTTAGGCTCTTGAGTCTTGAAAGTTTCTGGTACATTTCTTCGTTGATTCGCGCTTGTCGGCCGGTGCCTCCCATCATGCGAGGTGTCGTTCCAAGTGGGCGAATGGTTTGCAAAGCCCGTGGGGTTTGTCACCGGATTGGTCGTCGGGTGTGTCGGTGCTGCACCATTTTTTTAAAAGTTGTTGCTGCCGTCTGATTTGCCTGGTGAGAGAGCGTCGTTTTTTGCGTACTATTGAAATGCCATCGCCGGAGTTCTTGTCGGGGACTGCTGCTCGTTGCCTGGTGTACTTTCTCTGTTCACCATTGTCGTTGTGAAGTATGCGATCTTCTAAATGGTGGAGATGCATCAAGGAATCGTACGAGGTTATCGCTAGGTAATTAATGCATTGGTTGCCCCTCCAGTGCCATTATGCTCTGATATCAAGTGTTACACCAAGAAGAATTTAGGTGGTTTAGAGGGATGAGGTACAAGACAAAAGATGATTCGGGAGTTCGGGACAACTGGATGATTAATGTTAAGCAACAAGTGTAAGCAGGTTGTTATGTATGAATCATAAGCTTCATTCTCAGAAGTTGTTATGAGAATAAAGCTTATGCTTCATGCACACCAAAGACTTGTGAGAATGAAGCGGAAGACCCAACTTATGCTTCATTCTCTGCATGAAGCATAAGTTGGGTCTTCGGCGTTCGAGACGATGACGCGCGCAAGGTCACGTAGTGAGTGGTGGATTCAAGAAGCTCCGCTGAGAATTTGGGGGGATTCAAGAATATTGCGACGCTTCTTTATGAAAGTCGAGCGTTGTCGAGAAGTTGACCTAATGTTATCCTAACATTGATATGGTTCGTCAAACTTTTGTCGACCTTCTGGAAAGTGGTCAAAACTGTCAAAAACTTATGGAACGGAACACCGGAGGTCGGGGTAGTTGGCAAAACTTCCCTTGGCCGAACGGCATAAACATCCAGAAGTCACCGCGCGGTGGACCAGAAATGTATTGACAAAAATGCCCATGCACAAGTTTTAGGGACTCGTGTATGTCAGGGAAGTAACAAGAATGACATGCAACTGTAGAGCATCCCAGTAAGCATCCGGTACATCGTAGTAACTGTTTGGCAACTGCTTGTGGTTGGGATCATCATCTTTTGGTGCTCAGATGCCAACTAGGTCTACATCAGGGATTTGCACAAGCATGGACACGACTGAGTGGCCATACTAAGGTGTACAAATAGGCGGGGACGGCTCACATCATAAGACTCTCCCATGACATGATGGTGCACATGTTCATACATGTGCAAGATTGACACAGGTGTGCAAGGAGATACTCAACAACCCATACTTGCACATCCCACTCTCACCAACCCTCAGGCAATGAGTGAAGCTCGACAAGAAAAATGGCTAGCATGAAAATTCCACACGCTAATCCCTTCGTCAGGAAGTCGGCTCTCTGCATGTCTGTGTCAACGTTGGTGAAGGAGAGCACCTTGTGCTCCACAAGATAATGCATAAAATGATTCTCAACAGTAATGTAGATTGTGCTTGGTTTTAAACACTCTAAAGCTCTCAACAATGGCAAGAGCACTCTTGTTGTCACAATGCAAAATGAAGTAAGGCATAAACTTATGCAACTTTTGAAGCATATGCTGCAGCCACACCACCTCAGCAACCTAGTCCACTATGTGATATACTGAGCCTCTAAGGAGCTACCTGCAATGTAGCCCTGCTTGACCACTACGCCACAGCATTGGAGTAACACCCAATAAGAATAGACGGCCTGTCTAACTGTACCCATTGGAAATCCATGCCCAATTGTTTTCTTTGTATTCGTAAACAACAACCAAATACTGGTGTTAAAAGCTGATTTTGAGGTCCGATGTGGAAACCTCATATGACACCACTCACATGATGGATATGAAGGTACCAGAAAGTGACAAAAAAGGTTGTTTGATAGAAATAATCTTGTATGAAAGCTTCATAGAAGATTTTTTACAGGTTCCAACACACTTTATGGAACTCAATTCGGAGTCTTTTTGAGTGAGATATGGATTTCCAAAGCTTGGAGATCATGGGTCGGGTTCAAGTCACAACCTGAGCATTTTGAGCTGAAAAGGGGACAGAATTATTGACCAGGACGGGTGAGAGCGGCCTGTAAAGAGAAAATCTTGCTAGAGGACCTCCAAGAGACTTCAAGGAAGGAGTAGTCCACGATTACTGGTCGTGCAGTTTGTGTGAGACATAATTCTCATGTGTGACAAGGTGACTGCCGCTCATCCCGCTAGGCTAGGAAAGTGCGCTAGAGGGTTAACTTTGAAAGAGTGTATCTCAGTTCTCCCGTAGCCAAATGAGGCACATAAAGGCTTTTTGGAAATCTATAATGATGTGCTTTTTCAGTTTTCTCCAAGAGTTAATTCAAACAATCACATTATCTGCAAACCTACATTCGCTTCCGTGATTTCTGTATGTGCAATCTGCAACTCCCTCTCACAAACAGTTGTTCCTGCCTAGGCGGCTCTTAGTGAGCCTGATCACCTCCCTGAGGGCTGCCCCTGTTTCCATCATCACACAGCCGAGTGAAAGGCTCTCTGTTGAGGACGCTGCAAGAACTAGGCAATGAGGTTGACAGCAAAGGCGATATCTGGTTGTATGGTCGTCGCCAAAAACATCAAAGAGCCAACAAGGTGCAAGTACAAGGTCACATCCATTGTCTCCATCAGCTACACTAGATCATCCACATTCATGAAATCCTGCTTTTCAGAGGTGATAGGGGTGGAGGCTATGTGAACTACATGAAGGAGGTTTGTAAACCGCTCCCCTAATACGCGGGCATAACATGCCTGGTGTAGTTAGAGTGTTTACCTCTGACAAGCACGTATGATCTCCATACATAGTTACAGGACCAAGGTCCTTGATCTTGTAGGTAGATTGAAGGACTACCTTGGTCACCATGATGACCTCAATTGAAAAACGTGATAATGAGATCATCCACATAGACCAGGATGGCGACGAAGATATCAACTGTTTGGTAAAAAAGAGGGACAGGTAGGCATCACTCTACACGTAGACTACACGTGTCAGTGTGCAAGCAATTTCCAGGTTCCAACACCGTGGTGACTACTACAGGCTGTACAAGGCCTTGTCACTGACCACAAAGCTTAGACCATGTAGATCTTCTCCTTTACAGTGCCATGAAAGAACACATTCTACACATCCACCTGGTGTAGCTCCCGATGGTGGTGAGAAACAACCCCAAACAAGGCAAGAGTGGTGGTCATACGGCAAACGGGTGGAATGTGTTAGTGAAATCCACACCCTTGACCTGTGAGAACCCCTTGGCAGTCAAGTAGGCCTTGTAGCGATCCACTGAGCCGTCAGGCTTTACCTTCTTGCAAAAGACTCTCTTGACCTGTACATCCTTCTGCCCAGGCGAGAGGTTGACAAGCTCGTCGACACCGTGCTCAAGGATGGCTGTCAGATTCTAAACAAAGACAGTATGATTTAGCTTTGTGTCCTCAGCCAAAAGTGCCTCCTGCAATGTGCATGCATTAGGCGCTCTTAAGGGAGAGCTCCTGGTGGCTAGAACTCCTACCTTTGGACTCAGCCTGACCACGACAAGATTAGCTACAACATCGCAAGTGACTGAGAACTCACGGGAGATCAACTCATGGTCTATAGGGCATGCTCAGTGCACCTCACTGTATTCTTCCTCGACACTCAGGCCAAGGGCCTTCGTGCCAGGCTTGCCACTATGAACATTGCGAATTGGGCGTCTTGGCACCAAATCAGCTGTCTGTTGTGCCCTAGTGGCCAGTGGTCAGAAACAACCACCGGGATCACGAGATTAGCCGGATGCTGACGTGCTCACCTTGGGTTACATAGCAAGCGGCAAGGCCATAGCTGTAGGGGCCGTGGAGTAATAAGGAATGGGAGAGGAGACATGTGAGTCCTGGCCAGGTACAATTAAAGATGTTTTGACCAGTGCAGGACCATGTGCGTCAGAGGAAATGGATAGAGGCACTAGACCGGATACACTAGAGGGAACTGATGCTGACACATGATCAGGTGTGCCAGAGGGGCCTGGCACTAGGATTGGAGCAGATTTGCCAGAGGAAACTGACGCTGACACGGGTTCAGGTGTACTAGGGGAACCTGATACTGGCACGGTTCAGGTTCGCCAGACTCGGCTAATGATGACACGAGATCATGTGTGCCAGATGGGTCTGACATTGGCACTAGATCAGGTGTGCCAGAGGGGACTAGCACTAGGACAGGATCACGAGAGGAGGTAGGGAGCAGGGGGAGGGTGCGGAGGTAGGGGAGGACTTGGGGGGCGCACGACAGAGAGCATAGGCAGAGAGGGGGGAAAGGCGGGGTAGACAAGAGCGGGGGGGAGGGGGGGGGGGATGGGGAGCAACATCGGGAGCCGGAGGCTCCTGGGGATTGGAGGGGGGGGACCTCAACCCCACTGAGGTGAGGGACAAGGTGTGGAGGTGGAGAGGAGCACACAGGGAGATGGGTAGTGGGAGGGTGGTGGGGAGGGACACAGGCGCGGGCAGGGGGTCGGTCAGGGCAAGGAGGGGAGGTTGCAATGGGAGAGGAGGTGGCGGTGGGCGGAGACAGTTGATTGGGGATGCCTGTTTAGTGCGACAGTCTTGACACAGCATATATATCCGCGCGTCCCGGCGAAGGCCATGGACCCTGTCCAGACGGCCATGACCATACCATTGCTTTGATGCACCACCCATCTCTAGGATGCAGCAGGACTTCTCCTACTCCAGGCGTGGCCCAGTCTTATCCTCCGTAATTGGCCCCAACAGCACCGCGGTAGTGACACGGAGTGGGTGGGACACTTGGTAGTCAGGTTTCAGCGAGGGGGGTTGGAGCCGCTCTTTGCTGAGGCAGTGCAGCTAGCAAGGTGGGCTGGGCAGGCCCTGCCCCCACGTAGGTGCCAAGGGCGATACCAGGAAATGAGACTACAGAGGACGCTGACAAACTACCACTGGGATAGCACATCCAAGGCGTACAATGCCTTGGACGTGACGGACCTGGCCTTGCCGAGTGTAGAGGTGTTTGCAGCCATCGAAGAAAAACAACCTGCAGCACAGTATTTGATGCCGGAGTAGCTATGAGAGGGGGTGCGGAATGGTGAGGCGTGTTTTCTAGACAATGAAATCATCCGACGGTTGCTAATGGATAGCAGCAAGAGGTCGGAAAAGGGGCCATCAAGCTTAATGCTGGACCACCTACGACAGGTCGTGGCCGGGGATTCTAGGCTCACCCGGCGCCTAGTGCAGCTATTGGCATCCTTGTGCTACGGACGTCTCCACCCAACAGCCTGGCGGTTCCTGGCGACTAGGCGCCTCATTGTAATGGCTAAACCCGATGGGGGGTGCGGCCAATTGTGATAGGGGAGGCTATCCCATGCCTCCTCTCACAATGGATGGTAAGCTCTCAAAGAGCGGAGATGGAGAGGGCGGTGGCACTATTGCACTAGGCACTGGGGACACAAGTGGGATCAAACAATATATTCCATGCGATCTCAGAGCAGTTACACCTCTAGCTAGACTGGGGGTTGATCAGCCTGGATGTGCAGAATGCATGCAATATGGTAGAGTGAGCGGCAGTTTTTGAGGCGCTACCAGACAGAGGGTTTGCGAGGCTCGTTCCGGGGCTGGCCCTCTTCTACAGGGAGCCATCTGACCTGCTCTTCCAGAAGGGGTTGCAGCCAAGTGTCATCTAGTCCGGGCAAGGGATCCAATAGGGGGACCCCATCAGCCCATTCTTATAGGCTTTGACGAAGCTTAAGGCCCTGTAGGCAGCTCAGGCAGCAATGGCCCGGGAGGGGAGGGTGCTGGCGTACTTGGACAATGCATACCTGCTGGGGCCGGTGGGTCAAATGAAGACCCTGACATGGGAGTTGGCGACAACAAAGATGGAGGTGCAGCCACGAAAGTTTCAGTTGTACATGCCAGATGAGGGGGGCGAGGTGCCATCCTGGGGAGGGGAGAGCGTGACAAGCAGGGGTTCTGCTTCCTGGCGATGCAGATGCTGGGGGCATTCTCGCTAGCCTAGACATCCTACTCAAGGCTTGCACAAAGGCAACGCAACAGCAGATGCAGTAGGTGGGGGACACCCCTGGGTGGCTGTGCCAATGAGGGCCCACTACAACCAGCGGCTGGAAGTGGTGCTCCAGCGCGCCCATGCCCAGTAGATCAGCCGACAGGCGGCAGAGTGGGCACGTGAAATGGCCCTGGCAGGAGACGTCAAACGGGTCAGGAGGGTCCTCTGGGACAACGACGAAGACATGGAGCTGGTGGACGTGGGCTACGTTGACCGAGAGTAGAGAGCTAGGCTAGGAGGATGGGAGTTGCTCAAGAGCCTGCGGACTGTGGTCAGGATAGCAGTTGCCTAATGGCCTTTGGGCAGAGTTCAGGATAGGAGTGCTTCATAAGGGCCTACGGGCTGAGTACATGACAGGAGTTGGTGTTGAGCTCATAAACCTGGATAGTTCTGGGCAGGATGGACGTTTCCTGAGTTGCCTGCTGGAGGCTTGTTGGACTTGAGGTCCATTTAGAACCAATCACCCCAAATTCATACATTGCTCAAACAGTGCACATAATAGTTCACCATACACGGGAGACCACAAAGAACATTCCCTTTGGCTATACCTGGTCGATGGAAATTTCAAAGAACCTTTCAAAACATGAGTGTTCATATAATTCTATACAAACTTCTTGCAAAGGGCTTACTTACTTTGACTAAGGTTTGAAGAAGTTTCCTCTGGTTACATGAGCAGGACATGAATGACACATGGTTTATGAAGTTTCCTTAAAAACAAGGAGGAAAGACAAGAATTCATAAAAATCCCCTTCTTTAGGTTGATCAACATGGAGGAATTGGAATTATTCTTTAGTTTTGTTAGATTTTTCTACTTTGCGCTTATGTTTCATGAACTAAATATGTGGAGACACACAGTGAACTACATGTGTCTATAACCTGTCATATTGGACACGGCAAGCTTTCTTGAGTGAACATATTCTGGTTTGAATAAGTCAGTGACGCTTCCCGTCATTGTTGAAGCCTTTTGACCTATGGAAGGCTTTGTTTTCTTCCTCTTCCAATCAATTCCACCCCACATGCCCCCCTCCCCCCCCAGTGCCAACTATACCAGAGTGTATGGGGGGAGTGTATCACACGGTGCACGAAAGGTTGCACGGAAGTACCAGATAAATGGACACAAGTCCATTTTTTGCCTCCCCTGTTCCATGAAGGTTCATTGTTCACATGTGCATAACATGTCTCGATGAACAATGAAAAACATGTGCACTTGCACATATAACTAGTCTATGCACTTTCAGTGTTTGGGGTGAGACCGAAGGGCATCCGGTTCCAAACTTAAAATCCTCTCTCTCTCTCTCTCTCTCTCTCTCTCTCTCTCTCTCTCTCTCTCTCTC
>SZWC01003251.1:4510-16475 GCA_023375785.1 Penium margaritaceum
AACCAGAGGCAGGTGAGGTCCGCGGAGCACGAGGTCGACGACATGGAGCAGTGCCCGAAACAACACTACGAAGCCAATGGGATGAAGGGGAACTCCGTGCGGTGGGAATTCTGCGCATCTTTCCCGCCCCGGACAGCTGGGACAGGGAGCCCCCCGTCTATGACGAGAAAAACCACCGGCGTCTGCAGACGATGAAGGTGGAACAAGACGCGAGGCGAGCCCAGGGGCTGCCGGCGCTGGAAAAGGAGAAGAAGAAGAAGAAGGGAGAAGCCTCCGCGGGAAAGATGGTGAAGGAGAAGCCCGCCAAGACGCAGGACTGGAGGATCTGGCAAGCCGCGCACATCCTGCTCCGCGCCACAACCAAGGAAGAGCAGAAGGAGGAGGCGGAGAAGGTGTACAAGGACCTGGGGGCGCGGATGAGGGTAGATTATGACAGGAGGAAAAAGGACGATCTCGCCCATACCTGCGAACAGTACGCGTGGGAAGGTGGCCGTCTGTGGCGGACTAAGCCACAGGTCCTCTGGGTGCCCCGACCCACCTTGCAACGAGCGGTGGTGTCACACACAATCTTGGCGCAGTTCCGCGGAAGAAGCAACCGCCGGAACAGGAGTCAGGGAGGCAAAGGATCCGCGCATGGTATGTTGGCTCTCGCGGATGCGGTTGAGCAAGGGGTAGGCGCGGATGCGGGAAAGCAGGAGGCAGGGCACCGCTGGAAGGGTCGCCGCAGACGAATATTCGTTTGCACCAGTTCCTCTTGGCCAAAGTATTGGTGGCTAGGCGGAAAGCAGTGAAGGGAAATGCCGCGGTGTGAAGGAAACAGGGACAAGCCGAAGCATGATCCGTGGCCACTGACGAAGCGCAGGCCGAACTACGGAGGAATTAAGTAATCAGAGGAGAAACGACCAATCAACACAAGCGACTAAGCATCAATTACGGAGGAACCTCGGGAGATGCACCGCAGAAGACAAAGATTCAAGGAAAAACACGAAGAACCGCGTGTACAAACTGCGGTTGAAGAAAGTGACCAGTAGAGTAAACAGCGTGTGGGACGAGACCCGCGGTGCGTAGCTGCATCGCGTGGAGTCTGAGAAGGAGTAGGAGGATGTGAGAGGGATGAGACCGTCCGCGTGTAGACACGCCGCGCGGAGTCCCGAGTAGAACAACTTACATGAACTTCAACAGCACTTAAACTCATTTACACAAACTTACACGCACTTAGATGCACTTACACGTACTTACACGTACTTACACAAACTTATACGACCTTACATGTACTTACANGTGGCAAAACAAGCAGCAGGGGCACAGGCAACAGAGCAGCAGGAAGAGGCACAAGGGGAAAGCGGGGGTCAAGCCCAGGACGTATCCGCCAAGGCGGCAGCGGCCAGAAGAGGAGCGCGGAAGAACACCCCACAACTGACTCTGTCCCCGGCTCTGCTCGACAGAAGAGCCAAGCTCCAGCGTGCAGCCAGGAGAGCTAGAGCAGCCGCGGCTCCCCGGGAGCACGCGGTCCCAGTTCACGCGGCATCAGTCGGCCGAGAGGCCGAGCCACAAAAAGACTCCGCTACGAAGAAACAGACGCCGTCAGCAGAGACTACACCAACATCCCACCGCAAGGAAAAAGGGAAGCGGACCATTGAGGACAGCTCCACGACCATCACCCCNGCCAAACGCAGTAAACAAGCCCGTCCCACCCCGGGAATGGATCAGGCTGTTGACCCGGAGCAGCTCGCACAAGTCCAGCGGAGCGTCGCCCAAGCAATGGAGCTGCTCCTGGCAGTATCCCGCAATGTACCACTGCCGGCTAGACCGGTCCCGGCTCAACTTCAACCCCTCATGGGGAGCGCAGGCGCTACACCACAACACAAGCAGGGGATTGAAGAAGGTGCCATGGTGACGGCGGTGAAGCGGAAGGCAGGTGGAGTAGTGATTTCCGAACTCAGCGAGTCACCATCACCTGACGAGGACCAGCCAATCATGAAAGGACGGGGCCTGCTGCGACTCCCCGAGGTAGCATCGGAACAGAAGGCAGAACCAGAGGCAGGTGAGGTCCGCGGAGCACGAGGTCGACGGCATGGAGCAGTGCCCGAAACAACACTGCGAAGCCAATGGGATGAAGGGGAACTCCGTGCGGTGGGAATTCTGCGCATCTTTCCCGCCCCGGACAGCTGGGACAGGGAGCCCCCCGTCTATGACGAGAAAAACCACCGGCGTCTGCAGACGATGAAGGTGGAACAAGACGCGAGGCGAGCCCAGGGGCTGCCGGCGCTGGAAAAGGAGAAGAAGAAGAAGAAGGGAGAAGCCTCCGCGGGAAAGATGGTGAAGGAGAAGCCCGCCAAGACGCAAGACTGGAGGATCTGGCAAGCCGCGCACATCCTGCTCCGCGCCACAACCAAGGAAGAGCAGAAGGAGGAGGCGGAGAAGGTGTACAAGGACCTGGGGGCGCGGATGAGGGTAGAATATGACAGGAGGAAAAAGGACGATCTCGCCCATACCTGCGAACAGTACGCGTGGGAAGGTGGCCGTCTGTGGCGGACTAAGCCACAGGTCCTCTGGGTGCCCCGACCCACCTTGCAACGAGCGGTGGTGTCACACACAATCTTGGCGCAGTTCCGCGGAAGAAGCAACGGCCGGAACAGGAGTCAGGGAGGCAAAGGATCCGCGCATGGTATGTTGGCTCTCGCGGATGCGGTTGAGCAAGGGGTAGGCGCGGATGCGGGAAAGCAGGAGGCAGGGCACCGCTGGAAGGGTCGCCGCAGACGAATATTCTTTTGCACCGGTTCCTCTTGGCCAAAGTATTGGTGGCTAGGCGGGAAGCAGTGAAGGGAAATGCCGCGGTGTGAAGGAAACAGGGACAAGCCGAAGCATGATCCGTGGCCACTGACGAAGCGCAGGCCGAACTGCGGAGGAATTAAGTAATCAGAGGAGAAACGACCAATCAACACAAGCGACTAAGCATCAATTACGGAGGAACCTCGGGAGATGCACCGCAGAAGACGAAGATTCAAGGAAAAACACGAAGAACCGCGTGTACAAACTGCGGTTGAAGAAAGTGACCAGTAGAGTAAACAGCGTGTGGGACGAGACCCGCGGTGCGTAGCCGCACCGCGTGGAGTCTGAGAAGGAGTAGGAGGATGTGAGAGGGATGAGACCGTCCGCGTGTAGACACGCCGCGCGGAGTCCCGAGTAGAAAAGGGGCCTCACTAGCAGTAGAAAGATAGCAACTCAGACTTGCTTGTCTTCGAGAGTATTCCATGTACTCCGCCCTCAGTTTTATCAAAGACATTGACCTACTCACATTTTGGTGTTCCGCCCATTGCACTCTTGCCTTCAGTAGACTCTTGGAGTCCAGTCCGCGGACTATGGGAGTAGGCGCGTAAAGAACCAAAAGTCCGATTGAGGTGGGCTGCCGGCTTGTCCCTTGCTTACACACGTCTGCGGAACTGGGTTCCGCGGAGAGGAGTCGGACGCCACGAGGTGGTGGACTCCCGTGTGGGAAGAAGTGGAACGCGGAGCGTCATTCATCGGTGAGGTACCTACGCAGGTGTGAAAAGGTGATTCGCTACATAGCTAATAGTTGGGATCTTCCTATATGGGTTGTTGCATTTCAGTAGTCCGTGGGGAGATACTTATCATAGGGTGTAGCTGCAGTAGTCCATGACTTGTGGTCCGCGGAGTGACCTCTAGATTAAGGGTGATAGCCGCACCTTGCTGAGCACCTCTAGTCAACTCATAGTAGTCGAAAGAGTAATCCACGGGGTTTCGCGGAGAGTTCCCATCCGCGGAAAGATCAAGGGAGCTGCAAAATTGGGGGTATCAATGTCATGGTGCGGTGAGCGTGGAAGGTTCTTTGCTCTCTGTCAGCAGAACTGCACGTGCCTTTCAGATAAGTCGTTCATGTCGGCGGCTAGCTTCGGGCATCAGGACACAAGGCGCCCGCAGCAGCTGTCATCTGCGCGGAGCTTCCTGCCACAACGGGCTGCGACCTGCGCGAGAAGCCGGGATTCCTCACATGTGTTGTCCCGCGCACCAGTCAGCTCCTCGCCCGGCTCTGATCCACTCGCCCAACACCGACGAGTAACCGAGTGGTTGGAGCAGCTGCACTCGCGCCGCATTATGGATGCGCTCGCTGAACACGCGGAGGTGGAGAGTGTCCATTGTTTCGACAGCCATGGATCGGCCCAGTATCAACAGGGCCAGGGGGGCCAGCCAATTGCGCCACTTGGGGCGCAGTGGTTCTCCGATGCGCCACCTTCCCTGCAGGAATCCTGCGGTGGTGGAGATCTCAAGGTCTACCGCGGACTGGTGTATCGGCGTCGGGGTGGACAGCAGCAGCAAGACCCTGGCGGAACACAGGTGCAGCACGTGCCCCCGCCAGCACACTCGCAACCCTTACCGCTGAGCCCCGAGCATTCAGGGATTCCCGAAACACTAGCACCAGACGAGAAATGGATGTCGGCGCAGCAGCCGAGGATGGGACTCCTGAATCCCGCCCTTGGGATGCCTCAGGGCACAAACCCGCCGCGGCAGCCGGCCGGGACAACCACGGGCGCTCTGACCGTGGAACGACCTGGGCCAGAAGTACAGCCGCAGCAGATGGTTGTATCCGCACAACCCATAGGAGGCACGCAGATGGGGATGCCTATGCCAGTGCAGGCATCGGGAGTTGCGCAGCCACCGATGAACCAACTCACTATGGGTCAGACTCTCCCGACCATGAGAACAACCGCGAGAGCGGTCGCGCAGCTCCAAGAAATCGAAGTGGTCTAGCCACCGAGTTATCCGTAGCAGCAGCAGACGGGGGGTGGACAGGCGAATATGACGCAACGGCTCCCCGCGTCACAACCAAGTCACTATGCCAACCGGAGCACCCTCGCAGTCACCTGCGACAGGTACACCACCACAGCAGCAGATGATGATGGGCACCGTGCAGGCGGCGGCCATGTCGCATCCGCCCACAGCGGGATCACGGGAGCCGGCGCATGTGCCACTACAGCCCACGATGCAACTGGGAACGATGGCTTGGCCCTCCGCAGTCTCGCAGCTGCCACAACAGATGCCTCAGCCCGGCAGCAGAGTCAACTACCAAGGGAACACGGCCCAGCCTCTGCCGACTGGGACCCAACCAACGAGTCAGCAGCAGCAAGCGATTGGAGGTGGAACACAGCTTATGGCTACAACGCGACCTCCTGCGGTAGTGCCGGCCCTGTGGACGATTGGAGGTGGAACACAACAGATGGGTCCGATGCCGGTGGGAATGGTGCCGCAGACAATCGCGCCCAACCTGACTCCGCAGCAACACATGCCCACCTCTCAGCAGTCCCACCACAAACAGCCGGTGGGAACAATGACAGTTGGGGCACCTCCCCATGCCTCGCTGCCAACACCACAACAAACTGCACAGAGCCACTTGTACCTGCCCCCACAGCTGCTGCAAGGGAATCCGCACATGACCACCAGCGCTGGAGTTGCAGATCCTCCCCATACCGCGGCCACAGCCCCACCGGTTCCGATGTATTGGGTATCGCAAACAGCAGTACCACCGGCACAGGGAACCCCGATGCTGCCGAGTAGGATGGCATTCTTCACCGCACCCTACAGCACCTCCACAACCGCTCCCTCTTCCTGGTACATGCCTCTCCCTCCCACGCAAGCAAGTCTTCCCATGCCCGCGGGGCACCTTCAGATGCCGATCCATGCCAATGGATATTCCGCAGCTCTACCTGCTGCCTTCCCCCCGCCACATGCTGTGACTGCATTGACGACTAACCGCAGCACCGTCCCGCAGCTGCAGTACATCCGTTCCGAGCCTGCCAACATTCCCCGGCTGGATTCTNCGATGTACTGGGTATCGCAGACAGCAGTACCACCGGCACAGGGAACCCCGATGCTGCCGAGTAGGATGGCATTCTTCACCGCACCCTACAGCACCTCCACAACCGCTCCCTCTTCCTGGTACATGCCTCTCCCTCCCACGCAAGCAAGTCTTCCCATGCCCGCGGGGCACCTTCAGATGCCGATCCATGCCAATGGATATTCCGCAGCTCTACCTGCTGCATACCCCCCGCCACATGCTGTGACTGCATTGACGACTAACCGCAGCACCGTCCCGCAGCTGCAGTACATCCGTTCCGAGCCTGCCAACATTCCCCGGCTGGATTCTTTCAAAGGCGCCCCGAAGGAAGACCCCTGTGTCTGGCTCAAACAAATCACCCTCTACACTAGCATCGGCCGGATTCCGCCGGACCTCTGCCTCGCCACCGCAGAACTCCACCTTCAGGGAGCAGCAGCGGACCGGTGTAACGCGCGAGCACCTTTTCCATCTTTGAGGACTTTGGCAACGCCCTCATAGAACGCTTTAAACATCTCACAAAGGAAGAAGCGTTGCGGAAGATTGAGAAAGAGGTCATGCGCAAGGATGATGACATCCGCAGATTCTTGGACCAGTTCCTGACATGGGCCTCAGTGGCCAAGAGTCCACAGGGGGAAGGACTGCCGCTGTGGGTTCTCCTGTAGAACCTCGTCCGTGCCCTTCCGGACGAGATCAGCAGTCTCATGATCGCAGACCGATACCCATCCCTGCAAGATGCGGTGCGGGACGCCAAAGATATCTTCACCAGGCAACGGTCGACTCGACAATACCAGGGCGCCGACGCCCACGCACCTTCATCCTCACCTGCTCCACCTCCGCAGCAGCAGAAACCAAAGGCCTGTTACACGTGCCAAAACCTGGAACACATCGCGCGGGACTGTCCTCGCAAGAGAAAAGCAGTTCCGCGCCCTGAACCAGCTTCTCAGGACCCCATGGTCCAGCAGTGGCAGCAGTATTACAACCAGATGTTGTCCGGCCACCAGCAGCAGCATCCGCCACAGCAGCAGCAACAGCTACAGCCACTGAACCCGCCACCCACGCGACAGGACAAGGCGGCTCAGGGAGCGGGTTAGGGCCTTCTGCCAAATCCGCAGCAGAATCCCGCAGCCGGTGCTCGCAACGTGAAGGTAGGCTTGCCAATGGAAGAGGACGAAACCACCGAAGTGGCACCAACACCTGTGGAAGCAGAGCTCATCACACGTGCCCGACGGATCAAACTCCGTGGGTGGGATCTGCAGGAGGCTGCACAGTTGCAAGACGATCTGCGGCGACGAGCGGAAGCCGCCGAGGCCCACCTGCAGGAAGCCATCACTGCCCGCTCCATGCGACCCCCAGAGAAGCGCCGCCAACCTAACCCCACGCTTGCGGTAGCGTTTACGACCAACTCACCTGCGTCTCGACCTATCCCCACCCCTGCAGCAGATTCCGCTGATCCGGTCCACAAACTCTTCACCACCCCCATTGCCTCTATCAACTTCTTTGACTTCCTTTGTCTTCATCCTGAACTGGCTCCGCGGCTCCGAGAGGAATTTGCTAGCGCCAATCAGCGCCTCCAGGCTGTGGGTATCTCTCTTGCCTGCACCACTCCGCCCCATGGCATTCAGAACACCCGATGCGTTGTGGCGGAAATGCCACCTGCATTAACTACAGAAGAAATAGAATGGGAATGGGCACCTCAACCTTTGGAACCACCCCGACGTGACGACCTCCACTACGAAGTGGCCTGTTGTGTGGTCTGGATCTGTGGCCGCAAGTTCCTGGCCATCCTTGACACCGGGGCAACCCACACTACTGTGGCCTTCCGCGTTCTCTGTCTCATTGGATGGGCAGACCGCATCATCCCAACAAGGCGGCTGTTTAGTAACTCTGCGGGAGGGCTCGATTACGGGGATGGTGAAGTCCAAGGCTTGCCCTTGCAGGTGGGCACACTGCATGAACCAGTGGATGTCCAAGTCACCCAGGCGCGGACCTACGATGTTCTCTTGGGCATGGACTACCTCCTTCCATGACGTGGCAACCTCCTGTTTTCCTTGGGTGTCATGCAGCTTACATCCGCCATGGCCACGAAAGACTACGCCCTCATCACTGTGGGTGACCGTGTCACAGTGCCAGTAGCCGAGGCCCCAGCCTTCTCACTCACTGATGCGGCACTGGAAGATGCTACCGCACGTTCCCGGAGCAACCTGACATCGGTGGATGATATCTTGGATGCGGAACAGCTCCCTGTTGAGGAGTGGCGTGAGCTTTCCGCGGAACATGTGGAAGCAGGGATGCGTGCCACCCTTCTGGGGTTGTGGCAGCAAGGCGAGCATGCATTCCGACCAGGCCTTCCCCTGGATGAGGATGATGACTTCTAACCCATACGTGAGCAACTGCCATGTCCGCCGCCGCGGTGGGACCATATCC
Source organism: Penium margaritaceum (assembly GCA_023375785.1). Lineage (NCBI taxonomy): Eukaryota > Viridiplantae > Streptophyta > Zygnematophyceae > Desmidiales > Peniaceae > Penium > Penium margaritaceum. Next base: position 12,789 of record SZWC01003251.1, read on the forward strand.
TTCACCCCTGTCTCTCACCATCCCAGAAGCAGGACTTCCGGGACTTGCTGAATTCTTTTGCTGATATCTTCGCTGGTTCTGCAACAGACCTTGGGGCGGTCAACACCTCCCATGTCATCAACACCGGATCAGCTCCCGCGGTGAAACAGAAGGTCCGCCGAATCCTTCCTCACCAAGAGCAGATCATCAATGACGGTCTCTCAGAATTAAAAGCGCAAGGCGTGATTGTGCCCATCGTCAGTCCCTGGCGCGCTAACTTGGTCATCGTTGGAAAGCCAGATGGCTCCAAACGCTTCTGTGTCGACTTCCGCGACCTCAATCGTGTCACAGAGGAAGACGCCTACCCCATGCCGCTGATCGTCGACATCCAGGAGCGTCAACAGGGGCGCGGATGGTTTGCGAAACTCGATGTCAAAGCAGCCTTCCACGCTGTTCCCATGCACCCGGACTCCATTATCAAAACAGCCTTTGTCACCCCTGAAGGCCTCTACACCTTCACCCGCATGCCATTTGGTCTCCGTAATGCCAGCGCCACGTTCCAGCGTGTCATGGACTCCACCCTCGGCGGCATTCCCAATGTGAGCCGCTACATCGATGATATCATGGTTGCCGCTCACAGCTTTTAGGACCTCTTCTCCTCCCTCTCCGCTGTCTTCACTGCGCTCCGCGCTGCAACCCTTAAACTCAAGGCTGCCAAGTGTTCCATTGGTGCTGCGGAGATGGAATTATTGGGCTTTGTCATGAGTGCTGACGGCATTAAAACCGACCCTGCAAAGATTGCCGCCGTTCAGGAATGGCGACAACCCACTACTGCGGGAAAGGTCAAAATCTTCTTAGGCTTCCTCTCTTTCTACCGCAAGTTCGTCCGCGACCACGCACGCATCATCCGCCCGCTTTAGCAGTTGACTCATCAGGACATCCCGTTTGAGTGGAGTCCGGAGTGTGCGGTTGCTTGGGCGGAAATCAAGCACCGCCTGGTTACGGCACCCATGTTGGAGTTCCCTGACTTCAACCTTCCCTTCGCTATTACGACCGACTGGTCGCGGGATGGCCTTGGTGCTGTACTGTCACAGTCGGTCCAGGAACCGGTTCAGCGGGTGATTGCATATGCCAGCCGCGCCGTCACTGATGGTGAGCAGAACTATCCACCAGTGAAAGGTGAGTGCTTGGCTGTGTTGTGGGCCCTCCAACACTTCTACGACTACATCAAGAATGGCAAGCCTTTCACGGTCCTGACGGATCACCAGGCGTTGTAGTGGCTTCTCACGACGCAAAATCATGAGGGTATCTTGGCCAAGTGGGCTCTCCTCTTGCAAGGCTACAACATGAAGATCAAGTATCAGCCCGCGCTCGCTNCATTAACTACAGAAGAAATAGAATGGGGATGGGCACCTCAACCTTTGGAACCACCCCGACGTGACGACCTCCACTACGAAGTGGCCTGTTGTGTGGTCTGGATCTGTGGCCGCAAGTTCCTGGCCATCCTTGACACCGGGGCAACCCACACTACTGTGGCCTTCCGCGTTCTCTGTCTCATTGGATGGGCAGACCGCGTCATCCCAACAAGGCGGCTGTTTAGTAACTCTGCGGGAGGGCTCGATTACGGGGATGGTGAAGTCCAAGGCTTGCCCTTGTAGGTGGGCACCCTGCATGAACCAGTGGATGTCCAAGTCACCCAGGCGCGGACCTACGATGTTCTCCTGGGCATGGACTACCTCCTTCCATGACGTGGCAACCTCCTGTTTTCCTTGGGTGTCATGCAGCTTACATCCGCCAGGGCCACGAAAGACTACGCCCTCATCACTGTGGGTGACCGTGTCACAGTGCCAGTAGCCAAGGCCCCAGCCTTCTCACTCACTGATGCGGCACTGGAAGATGCTACCGCACGTTCCTGGAGCAACCTGACATCGGTGGATGATATCTTGGATGCGGAACAGCTCCCTGTTGAGGAGTGGCGTGAGCTTTCCGCGGAACATGTGGAAGCAGGGATGCGTGCCACCCTTCTGGGGTTGTGGCAGCAAGGCGAGCATGCATTCCGACCAGGCCTTCCCCTGGATGAGGATGATGACTTCTACCCCATACGTGAGCAACTGCCATGTCCGCCGCCGCGGTGGGACCATATCCTTCACCCCTGTCTCTCACCATCCCAGAAGCAGGACTTCCGGGACTTGCTGAATTCTTTTGCTGATATCTTTGCTGGTTCTGCAACAGACCTTGGGGCGGTCAACACCTCCCATGTCATCAACACCGGATCAGCTCCCGCGGTGAAACAGAAGGTCCGCCGAATCCTTCCTGACCAAGAGCAGATCATCAATGACGGTCTCTCAGGATTAAAAGCGCAAGGCGTGATTGTGCCCATCGTCAGTCCCTGGCGCGCTAACTTGGTCATCGTTGGAAAGCCAGATGGCTCCAAACGCTTCTGTGTCGACTTCCGCGACCTCAATCGTGTCACAGAGGAAGATGCCTACCCCATGCCGCTGATCGTCGACATCCAGGAGCGTCAACAGGGGCGCGGATGGTTTGCGAAACTCGACGTCAAAGCAGCCTTCCACGCTGTTCCCATGCACCCGGACTCCATTATCAAAACAGCCTTTGTCACCCCTAAAGGCCTCTACGCCTTCACCCGCATGCCATTTGGTCTCCGTAATGCCAGTGCCACGTTCCAGCGTGTCATGGACTCCACCCTCGGCGGCATTCCCAATGTGAGCCGGTACATCGATGATATCATGGTTGCCGCTCACAGCTTTTAGGACCTCTTCTCCTCCCTCTCCGCTGTCTTCACTGCGCTCCGCGCTGCAACCCTTAAACTCAAGGCTGCCAAGTGTTCCATTGGTGCTGCGGAGATGGAATTATTGGGCTTTGTCATGAGTGCTAACGGCATTAAAACCGACCCTGCGAAGATTGCCGCCGTTCAGGAATGGCGACAACCCACTACTGCGGGAAAGGTCAAAATCTTCTTAGGCTTCCTCTCTTTCTACCGCAAGTTCGTCCGCGACCACGCACGCATCATCCGCCCGCTTCAGCAGTTGACTCATCAGGACATCCCGTTTGAGTGGAGTCCGGAGTGTGCGGTTGCTTGGGCGGAAATCAAGCACCGCCTGGTTACGGCACCCATGTTGGAGTTCCCTGACTTCAACCTTCCCTTCGCTATCACGACCGACTGGTCGCGGGATGGCCTTGGTGCTGTACTGTCACAGTCGGTCCAGGAACCGGTTCAGCGGGTGATTGCATATGCCAGCCGCGCCGTCACTGATGGTGAGCAGAACTATCCACCAGTGAAAGGTGAGTGCTTGGCTGTGTTGTGGGCCCTCCAACACTTCTGCGACTACATCAAGAATGGCAAGCCTTTCACGGTCCTGACGGATCACCAGGCGTTGTAGTGGCTTCTCACGACGCAAAATCATGAGGGTATCTTGGCCAAGTGGGCTCTCCTCTTGCAAGGCTACAACATGAAGATCAAGTATCAGCCCGCGCTCGCTAACCGCAACGCGGATGCCCTTAGCCGTCTTCCACGCGCGGATTGGCCACATCCCACGGACCCCCAGGACAACCTACAAGAGTCTCTCCACGCAGACGCCTCCCCACCCGCGGATGCTGAGCCCCAGTGGGAGGGCGTTGCTCGTGAGTTCACGGAGGAAGAATCCACGGTCGCATACCAACTTTTGTCCGAACTGGAGCCTGCTGAAT
>SZWC01003251.1:17535-28208 GCA_023375785.1 Penium margaritaceum
GCCCTCGAACGGGGGGGGTGAGCGTGCCACGAGACGGACCTTTCGACGACAACCCGCGTGCCGTGTTACAACGAGTGCAAGACGATCCGCGTCACCAGCGGTAGCGGCATCGGGTGCAACCCCAGGAGCACCTCCAGCACAAGGCCCTTTCGCGGCAGGAATAGCATCACCTGGAGCCCCTCCGGGCTCGACTCCTGCGGTCACAGCAGGAGCGGCGACGTCTGAGGCCTCGCCGAGACCAGGCCCTCCCACGGCACCAGAAGCCTCAGCGGCACTCAAAGCAGCAACACTATCCGGACTTCCGGCAACAGGCCATTCCGCGGCACCAAATGAGTCAGCATCTCCTGGGGCACCCCCGGCACCAATCCTCACCGCAGCAATGGCAGCATCGCCCAGTACGCCTCCGCCATCTGGTCCGACTGCATCCCCGGTGGTGATGACAGTTGCGGGAGTACTGCCACCGTCCGGCCCATCTGCACCAACCGCGCATTCCTCCTCTCCACCGGCCTCACACGGAACTCTACGCCCCTTACTCAGCGCCGGCACAATCATGGAAGGCGCACGGACACGTCTGGAGGAAAGCTCTGGGGACAGTGGAGATCATCCCAAGACTGATTACCTGCTGGACGTGGTGAGCAGCGTGATCATCCACCTACTCGACGAACTCCCGGAGGCAGTCCGCACAAACCTGGGGGACTCCTTCTTCAACCCCGCCTGGCAGGTGGCGCTGAAGGGCGCGGCCAAGACTGCCCTCGCTTTAGGGTCGCATGCACGACAGGTACAGTTGCTGGAAACGGCGGGGGCCGAGCGTCTCCTCTTGGTGCTCTGCTACCTCCTCAACCTTCGTCCAGCGCAGGCCGTGGCGGGTGTGGCAACGCTCCTGGACACGGTACATCCTGACCGCAATGTGGATGCCGCCCGCGAATGGTCGCTCCTGGTCCGCCGTGACCAAACCGCGGATCCCACACGTCGTTATGTGCATCTACTTAATGAGCGTGCCCGGGCACTCACGATATACCACGCCGCCCGCATGCCGGCAGGAACAATGGAAGCACCGGACCGCAAGGCAACAGCAGAACTATGGAGGTGGGGCTACCTATTTGGGCTTACCTCCCGCAGGTGGGGACTGCAGTACACAACAGCAGAGCTGGCAGCCTTCTCCGCGGCAGAGCATCAGCATGAGCATTGGTTCACCGCCATTGCCAACGCCTGGCGGCTGACTCAAGAGAATGCCACGGGCCAGCGGGCCGTGACGCAGGTAGCGGAAGGGTTATGGAAATCCCTTCAGGGAACTCGCACAGCAATAACAGAAGAAGCAGTACGTCACTGGGCCCGTGAAGCAGTCAACGTGTGCCGCGAGGAAAAGAACCGCACCCACAGGGAAACCGAAGAGGCGCAAGAGTATCTCCGCGACTCCTCGGAGCTCACAAGCATGAGGGAGCAGCTGCGGGTACTTTGGCATAAGATGGCGGAAGAACGGAGGCGGAAGGAAGAAGCTGCATCGGAACAGAAGGCGGCGCACAAGGTGGAAGCTGTGATAGAAGCAGTAGTTGCAGCCGCGGAACACGACGTAGGAGTGGATATAACAAGACAAGAGGCAAAAACTGCCCGAGAGGAAGAAGCAGCAGGCGCAGGAGAGGTGGTAACCGCGGCACAACAAGCAGCAGAGGCACAGACAGCAGAGCGGCAGGAGGCACAAGGGGAAAGCAGGAATCAAGATCAAGACGTGCTCGCTAAAGCGGCGGCGGCCAGAGGAGGAGCGCGGATGAACAGCCCACAACTGACTCTCTCCCCGGCTCTACTCGACAGAAGAGCCAAACTCCAGCGTGCCGCGAGAAGAGCTACAGCATTTGCGGCTTCCCCGGGGCAGGCGGTCCCAGCTCACGCGGCGCCAATCAGCCGGGAGGCTGAGCCGCAAAACGATTCCGCCGCAAAGAAACAGACACCGTCCGCGGAGACCACACCAACATCGCACCGCAAGGAAAAAGGGAAGCAGGCCATTGAGGATAGCTCCACAACCATCACCCCCGCCAAGCGCAGTAAACAAACCCGCCCCACCCCAGGAATGGGTCAGCCCGTCGACTTGGAACATCTCGCGCAGGTTCAGCGGAGTGTCGCTGAGGCAATGGAGCTGCTCCTGGAAGTGTCCCGCAACGTACTATTGCCGGCTTGATCAGTCCCGGCGCAACTTCAACCCCTCCTGGGGGGCGCGGGTGCCACACCACAACACAAGCACGGGATTGAAGAGGGTGCCGCGGTGACAACGGTGAAGCGGAAGGCAGGAGGGGTAGTGATCTCCGAACTCAGCGAGTCGCCATCACCTGATGAAGATCAACCCATCATGAAGGGACGAGGCCTGCTGCGACTCCCCGAGGCAGCCTCAGAACAGAAGGCAGGACCAGAGGCAGGAGAGNNCGAACACTATGCGTGGGAAGGTGGCCGTCTGTGACGGACCAAGCCACAGGTCCTCAGGGTGCCCCCACCCACCTTGCAACGCGCGTTGGTCGAGGCATACCATCAACACCACCACACTGGCGTCCAGGCACTCAAGGAGCGTCTCAACCCCATCCTGCACATACCAAACCTCCTGGCAATGGTGAAAGACGTGGTGCAACACTGTGCCCCATGTGAACGCCACCGCAAAATAACGCCGCGGGACATGCCGCTCTTCCTACCTTCCCCTATCGGCGAGCCGTTAGACCGCATCATCATCGACTTCCACGGACCTCGCCCTCGCCGCGCCCAAAGAGAGCGGTACTGGATCGCAGCGGTGGATCATTTCACCAAGTACATATGGGTCCGGGCTATTCCCGACAAATCCTTGGAGCGCGCGGCACGCTTTATCCGGGAAGAGGTGTTCTACAAGTTCGGAGGATGTCACGTGGTGCACAGTGACAACGGCACTGAATTTGCAGGAGCGTTCCGTGAAGAGCTTGCGGAATGGGGAGTGCAGCATGTGCATTCTGGACGGTACCGACCCCAATCCCAGGGCCAGGTCGAGCGGCTACACAAGATCTTGGAGCGAGCACTGGCCACCGCGGAGGCCACAGACTGGGGGGAGACCCTCAACTTACACGTACTTACACGTACTTACACTCACTTACACAAACTTAAACCGCACTTACACACACTTACATGCACTTACACGCTCTTACACGCACTCACATGCACTAACACACACTTACACGTACTCACACGCACTTATACGCACTTACACGCACTTACACACACTTACATGCACTTACACGCACTTACATGCACTTACATGCACTTACACGCACTTATACACACGTACACGTACTTACACGCCCTTACACGAACTTACATTCACTTACACAAACTTACCCATACTTACACGCATTTACACNGGGCGCGGGTGCCACACCACAACACAAGCACGGGATTGAAGAGGGTGCCGCGGTGACAACGGTGAAGCGGAAGGCAGGAGGGGTAGTGATCTCCGAACTCAGCGAGTCGCCATCACCTGATGAAGATCAACCCATCATGAAGGGACGAGGCCTGCTGCGACTCCCCGAGGCAGCCTCAGAACAGAAGGCAGGACCAGAGGCAGGAGAGGTCCGCGGAGCACGAGGCCGGCGGTTTGGAGCAATGCCAGAAACAACGGAGCGAAGCCAGTGGGATGAGGGGGAACTCTGCGCGGTAGGGATCCTGCGCATCTTCCCTGCCCCGGACAGCTGGGCTGGGGAGCCCCCCGTCTATGACGAGAAAACCCAACGGCGTCTGTAGACGATGAAGGAAGAACAAGACGCGAGGCGGGCCCAGGGGCTGCCAGCGTTGGAAAAGGAAAAGAAGAAGAAGGAGGGAGAAGCCTCCACGGGAAAGGTGGTGAAGGAGAAGCCCGCCGAGATGCTAGACTGGAGAATCTGGCAAGCCGCGCACATCCTGCTCCGTGCCACAACCAGGGAACAACAGAAGGAGGAGGCGGACAAGGTGTATAAGGACCTGGGGGCGCGGATGGGGGTGGAATATGACAGGAGGAAGAAAGACGATCTCGCCCATACCTACGAACACTATGCGTGGGAAGGTGGCCGTCTGTGACGGACCAAGCCACAGGTCCTCAGGGTGCCCCCACCCACCTTGCAACGCGCGTTGGTCGAGGCATACCATCAACACCACCACACTGGCGTCCAGGCACTCAAGGAGCGTCTCAACCCCATCCTGCACATACCAAACCTCCTGGCAATGGTGAAAGACGTGGTGCAACACTGTGCCCCATGTGAACGCCACCGCAAAATAACGCCGCGGGACATGCCGCTCTTCCTACCTTCCCCTATCGGCGAGCCGTTAGACCGCATCATCATCGACTTCCACGGACCTCGCCCTCGCCGCGCCCAAGGAGAGCGGTACTGGATCGCAGCGGTGGATCATTTCACCAAGTACATATGGGTCCGGGCTATTCCCGACAAATCCTTGGAGCGCGCGGCACACTTTATCCGGGAAGAGGTGTTCTACAAGTTTGGAGGATGTCACGTGGTGCACAGTGACAACGGCACTGAATTTGCACGAGCGTTCCGTGAAGAGCTTGCGGAATGGGGAGTGCAGCATGTGCATTCTGGACGGTACCGACCCCAATCCCAGGGCCAGGTCGAGCGGCTACACAAGATCTTGGAGCGAGCAGTGGCCACCGCGGAGGCCACAGACTGGGGGGAGACCCTCAACTTACACGTACTTCCACGTACTTACACTCACTTACACAAACTTAAACCGCACTTACACACACTTACATGCACTTACACGCTCTTACACGCACTCACATGCACTAACACACACTTACACGCACTCACACACACTTATACGCACTTACACACACTTACATGCACTTACACAGACATACACACACTAACATGCTCTTGCAGGCACTTACACGTACTCACACGCACTTACACGCACTTACGCGCACTTAGTCATACTTATACTCACTTACACGCACTAAGACAAACTTACACGGAATTACGCCCACTTAAACTTTACTTACATGCACTTACACGCACATGGACGCACTTTCACGTAGTTACACGTACTTACACGCACTTACACCTACTTACACGAACTTAAACCACACTTACACGCACTTACACACACGTATACCCACTTACATGTACTTACACACAGTTACACACACTTACACAAACTTACACGTACTTACAAGCACGTACACGCACTTACACGCACTTACTCATACTTACACGCACTTACCCGCACTTACACGCACTTACACGCACTTACACATGCTTACACGCACTTACATGTACTTACATGCACTTACATGCACTTACACGCACTTACATGCACTTACACGCACTTACACACTTTTACACACACTTACACGTACTAACAGACACTTACACGCACGTAGACGCACTTACACGCACTTCTACGCACTTACACGTACTTACACGTACTTACACGCACTTACACCCACTTACATGCACTTACACGCACTTACATGCACTGACACGTACTTAGACGCACATACACACACTTACACGCACTTACATGCACTTACACACACTTATACACACGTACACGCACTTACACGTACTCACACACACTTACATGTACTTACACACACTTACACATACCTACACGCACCTACACGCACTTACACATACTTACACGCACTTACGCATACTTACACGCACTTACACATACTTACACGCACAAACACGCACTTATACGTACTTGCACACACTTATACCCACTTATACGCACTTACACGCACTTACACACACTTCCACGCACTTACACGCACTTATACACACTTACACGTACTTACACGCACTTATACACACTTACACAAAATAACACCCACTTAAAGTGCACTTACACGCACTTACACACACTTACACGCACTTACACATACTTACATGTATTTGCACGTACTTACACGTACTTACACGGACTTAAACTGCACTTACACGTACTTACACGTACTTATACACACTTACACACACTTACACGCACTTACACGCACTTACACGAACCTAAAATGCACTTACATGCCATTACACACACTTACACGCACTTACATACACTTACAAGCACTTACATGCACCAATACAAACTTACGCGTACTTACACGCACTTACACGTACTTACACTCACTTACACACACTTACACACACTTATACATACTTACACACACTTACACGCACTTACATGCACTTACACGCACTAACATGCACTTACACGCACTTACATGCACTTGTACGCACTAACACACACTTACACGTACTTACACGCTTTTACGTACACTTATACACACTAAGACGTACTTACACGCACTTACACACACTTACACGCACTTGTACGTACGTATACGTACTTATACATACTTATATGAACTTACACACACTTACATACACGTACACGCACTAACACACACTTACACGCACTTATACCATACTCACATGCACTTACACACACTTGCACACACGTATACACACACATACGCACTTACACGCACTTATATGCACTTACACGCACTTACACGCACTTATATACACGTACACACACTTACACGCACTTAGACGCACTTACACGCACTTACACACACTTAAACACACTTACACACACTTATACGCACGTACACGCACTTACACGCACCTACACACACTTATACATACTTACACGCACTTACATACACTTACATGGACTTACACACACTTACATGCCCTAACACGAACTTGTATACACTTACACACACTTGCACGCACGTATACACACTTAAACGTACTTACACGCACTTATACGCACTTACACGCACTTACACGAACTTACACGTACTTACACGCACTTACACGTACTTACACGAACTTAAACTGCACTTACACGTACTTACACGCACTTACACGTACTGACATGAACTTACACGTACTGACATGTACTTTTAGCACTTACACGCACTTACACGCACTTACATGAACTTACACGTTCTTACACGCTCTTACACTCACTTACACGAACTTAAACCGCACTTACACGCACTTGTATGCCCTTACCCGCTCTTACACACACTCACACACACTAACACGCACTTTCACACATGTAAACGTACTTTCACGTACTTACACACACGTATACACACTTACACGTATTTACACACACTTACACGCACTTACACGCACTTACACACACTTACACGCACTTACACGCACTCACACGCACTTGCACGAACTTACATTCACTTACACAAACTTACACATACTTACACGTACTTACACGCACTTACACACACTTCTATGCATTTACGCACACTTATACGCACTTACACGCACTTACACGCACTTACACACACTTACACGCACGTATACGCACTTACACAAACTGACAGTAACTTACACGAAGTTACACGTACTGACACGTACTAACACGTACTTACACGCACTTACACGCACTTACACACACTTTCATGCACTTACACGCACTAACACGTACTTACATGCACTTACACACACTTACACGCACTTACACGTACTTACACGCACTTACACGCACTTACACGCACTTACACGTACGTACACATACTTACACGCACTTACACGCACTTACGCGTACTTACACACACTTACACGCACTTATACACACTTACACGCACTTTCATGCACTTACACATACTTACACGTACTTACACGCACTTACACACACTTCTATGCACTTACGCACACTTATACGCACTTACACGCACTTACACGCACTTACACGTACGTACACATACTTACACGCACTTACACGCACTTACGCGTACTTACACACACTTACACGCACTTATACACACTTACACGCACTTTCATGCACTTACACATACTTACACGTACTTACACGCACTTACACACACTTCTATGCACTTACGCACACTTATACGCACTTACACGCACTTACACGCACTTACACGTACGTACACATACTTACACGCACTTACACGCACTTACGCGTACTTACACACACTTACACGCACTTATACACACTTACACGCACTTTCATGCACTTACACATACTTACACGTACTTACACGCACTTACACACACTTCTATGCACTTACGCACACTTATACGCACTTACACGCACTTACACGCACTTACACGTACGTACACATACTTACACGCACTTACACGCACTTACGCGTACTTACACACACTTACACGCACTTATACACACTTACACGCACTTTCATGCACTTACACATACTTACACGTACTTACACGCACTTACACACACTTCTATGCACTTACGCACACTTATACGCACTTACACGCACTTACACGCACTTACACGTACGTACACATACTTACACGCACTTACACGCACTTACGCGTACTTACACACACTTACACGCACTTATACACACTTACACGCACTTTCATGCACTTACACATACTTACACGTACTTACACGCACTTACACACACTTCTATGCACTTACGCACACTTATACGCACTTACACGCACTTACACGCACTTACACGTACGTACACATACTTACACGCACTTACACGCACTTACGCGTACTTACACACACTTACACGCACTTATACACACTTACACGCACTTTCATGCACTTACACATACTTACACGTACTTACACGCACTTACACACACTTCTATGCACTTACGCACACTTATACGCACTTACACGCACTTACACGCACTTACACGTACGTACACATACTTACACGCACTTACACGCACTTACGCGTACTTACACACACTTACACGCACTTATACACACTTACACGCACTTTCATGCACTTACACATACTTACACGTACTTACACGCACTTACACACACTTCTATGCACTTACGCACACTTATACGCACTTACACGCACTTACACGCACTTACACGTACGTACACATACTTACACGCACTTACACGCACTTACGCGTACTTACACACACTTACACGCACTTATACACACTTACACGCACTTTCATGCACTTACACATACTTACACGTACTTACACGCACTTACACACACTTCTATGCACTTACGCACACTTATACGCACTTACACGCACTTACACGCACTTACACGTACGTACACATACTTACACGCACTTACACGCACTTACGCGTACTTACACACACTTACACGCACTTATACACACTTACACGCACTTTCATGCACTTACACATACTTACACGTACTTACACGCACTTACACACACTTCTATGCACTTACGCACACTTATACGCACTTACACGCACTTACACGCACTTACACGTACGTACACATACTTACACGCACTTACACGCACTTACGCGTACTTACACACACTTACACGCACTTATACACACTTACACGCACTTTCATGCACTTACACATACTTACACGTACTTACACGCACTTACACACACTTCTATGCACTTACGCACACTTATACGCACTTACACGCACTTACACGCACTTACACGTACGTACACATACTTACACGCACTTACACGCACTTACGCGTACTTACACACACTTACACGCACTTATACACACTTACACGCACTTTCATGCACTTACACATACTTACACGTACTTACACGCACTTACACACACTTCTATGCACTTACGCACACTTATACGCACTTACACGCACTTACACGCACTTACACGTACGTACACATACTTACACGCACTTACACGCACTTACGCGTACTTACACACACTTACACGCACTTATACACACTTACACGCACTTTCATGCACTTACACATACTTACACGTACTTACACGCACTTACACACACTTCTATGCACTTACGCACACTTATACGCACTTACACGCACTTACACGCACTTACACGTACGTACACATACTTACACGCACTTACACGCACTTACGCGTACTTACACACACTTACACGCACTTATACACACTTACACGCACTTTCATGCACTTACACATACTTACACGTACTTACACGCACTTACACACACTTCTATGCACTTACGCACACTTATACGCACTTACACGCACTTACACGCACTTACACGTACGTACACATACTTACACGCACTTACACGCACTTACGCGTACTTACACACACTTACACGCACTTATACACACTTACACGCACTTTCATGCACTTACACATACTTACACGTACTTACACGCACTTACACACACTTCTACGCACTTACACACACTTACACGCACTTACACGTACTTATACGCACTTACACGCACTTACACGTACTTACACACACTTACACACACTTACACGCACTTACATGCACTTACACGCACTTACACACACTAACAGGACCTTACATGCACGTACACAAACTTACACATACCTATACGAACTTACACACACTTGCATGCACATACACGTACTTACACGCACTTACACAAACTTAGACGTACTTACACGCATTTACACGAACTTACACGCACTGACACGCACTAACACGCACTTACACACACTTACACACACTTAGATGCATTTACACACACTTACACAAACTTACACACACTTACACGCACTTACACGCATGTATACGTACTTACAAGTACTGATACGCACTTACACACGCTTACACACACGTACACGCACTTATACATACTTACACACACTCACACGTACTCACTCACACTCACACACACTTACACATACTTACACGCACTTACACGTACTTCCACACACTTACACGCACTTACA
>SZWC01003251.1:33050-75304 GCA_023375785.1 Penium margaritaceum
TTTTCACACTTATACGCACTTACACATACTTACACATACTCATACGCACTCACACGCACTCACACGCATTTTCACGTACTTATACGTACTTACACACACTTACACACACACGCACATCTCGTGTTATGGTTGTTTGGCGACCATTTGTGACACAAACGTACACGCACTTACACACACTTACACGTACTTATACGTATTTACACGCACTTACACGCACTTACACGCACTTACACGTACTTATATGCACTTACACACACTTACACGCACTTACACGTACTTACACACACTTTTACGCACTTACATGCACTGATACACACTTAGACACAATTACACGCACTTACATGCACTTACATGCACTTACACGCACTGACACACACTTATACGCACTTACACGTTTTTACATGTACTAAACGCACTTACACGCACTTACACACACTTACACGCACTTACACGCACTTACACACACTTACACATACTTGCACGCACGTACACACACTTACATGCACTTCAACATCAATGTACGCACCTACATGCACTTACACGAACTTACACATACTTAAACCACAAGTACACACAATTACATGCACTTACACGCACTTACACGCACTTACACGTACTTACACGTACTTACACGCAATTACATGCACTGACACGCACTGATACATACTTACACGCACTTACACGCACTTACACGTACTTACACATACTTACGAGTACTCGCACGTGCTCACACGCACTCACATGCACTTTCACACACTTACACACACTTATACGCACTTACAGGCACTTACACGAACTGACATTCACTTACACAAACGTACACGCAATTACACGTATGTATCCGTACTTACACGCACTTACACGTACTTATATGCACTTACATGCACTTACACGTACTTACACGCACTTATAGACACTTATATGCACTAATATACACTTACACGCACTTGCACGTATGTACACGCACTTACACACACTTACACGGACTTACACACACTTACACATACTTACACATACTTACATGCACTTATACACTCTTATACGCACTTACACGAGCTTACACAAAATTACACCCACTCAAACTGCACGTATACGTACTTACATGTACTTAGACGCACTTACACGCACTTACACACACTTACACACACTTACACAAATGTAAACCGCACTTATTCGCACTTACACACACTTGCATGCACTTACACGCACTTAACACACACTTACACACACTTATACAAACTTACATGTACTTACACGCACTTACATGCTCTTACACGCACTTATACGCACTAACAAGCACTTACACGCACTTACGCACACTTACACGTACTTATACGTACTTACTTGCACTTACTCCACTTACACCCACTTACACTCACTTACACACACTTACACACACTTACACGTGCTTACATGCACTTACACATACTTTCACACACTTACTTGCACTTCTACGCACTTACACGTACTTACACGTACTTACACGCACTTACACACACTTACACGGACTTACACGCATTTACACGAACTTAAACTGCACTTACACACACTTATACACACTTAGACGCACTAACATGCACTTATACGCACTTTTAGCACTTACACGTACTTACACAAATTTATACGAATTTACACGTACTTACACGTACTTACACTCACTTACACAAACTTAAACCACACTTACACACACTTACATGCACTTACACACTCTTACACACACTACACACTCCTAACACGCACTTACACGCACTCACACACACTTACACGCACTTACACGCACTTACACACACTTACATGCACTTACACACTCTTACACACACTCATACGCACTAACACGCACTTACACGCACTCACACACACTTACACGCACTTACACGCACTTACACGCACTTAAATGCACTTACACACACTTACACACACTTACACACACTTACACTCACTTACACATCCTTACACAAACTTACATTCACTTACACAAACTTACCCATACTTACATGCATATACATGTACCTACACGCACTTACACACACCTACACGCACCTACATGTGTTTACATGAAATCTGCCGCACACGCAAATGTACCGCGAGGGAGACCGAGTCATGGACTTCCGCGATGGAGTTGAGGCGAGTGAGGGGTGGTCTTTGGGCAAAGGGAGAGAACCACAGTTGATCCTCATGGTGGAGGGGCAGAATGGGCATCTTTCCGGCCTTGTGTTGGGCTGTTTATGGGTGTGGGGAAGGCTGGAATTGTGCCTGGTGGTAGACCCGCGGAATTGGCTGTTTATTAACAATGGCTTCATATTTGGGGTTCCGCGGAAGAGGCAAAACGAGGGCAGGGGTGTGTCTGCGGATTAGGCAACTTGGGAGGGGAAGTTGGGCGACTTTGGGGTCTGCGTAAGGCCTCAAAACATGGTGCAAGGTTCAGCTGCGGATTTGGGTTGTTTGGGAGGCTATCGGAGCAAGTTTTGGGTATGCGGAGGGTGTGAGAAAGTGCCATGATGGTCAGGAGCAGAATGGGCATGTTTGGGAAGGTGTTTTGTGGCTAAAGTGAGAAGGAAGTGCTGCGGAATGGTGCTGGGTGCCTAACCCGCGGAATTGCCTTGCCAGTAACAACAGAGAGGCAAGTTACAGTGCCGCGGAAGAGGCGGAAAGTTGCCATAGTGTTGACCCACGGATTTGCCACATTTCTGATGGCGTCGGGGTCACCTGTGTGGGAAATAGGGGCGCGGAAAGAGGCCTCCAAGTGTATTCGCGGATTTGATGTTTGGAGGAGAGGCGTGTGAGGGCGAAACAATAGGCACAAGTGGTGCGGACAAAAGAAGGGGTCACACAAGGTGCGGAAGTGTTGTACAAGACGCGGGAAGACAACCGGACCAAGAATGGCGGGAACCACAAGGCGCGAAGACCAAGAAGTGGCGGGAGGCGGCGCGACAAGCAAGGAGGAAGCAATGGTGGCACTTGCTTCGCGGATGGGAATAAAGTAGTGGTGGTAGTGGGTGTGAATGCATAGGGGCCACGGCGCGGCGGGGAATGGTGTAGCGGACTATATAATGGGCTTAGTTCCATCAGTTTGGAATGTGTGATTCGGACTTGGGATTCGGGCTTGTGGACTTGTGTTCAGTTGACATGAGTTAATCAAGCTTATTGCCTCACAACCTTGCCTCACTCTCTCCTTCATCTCAGCACTCTNTCTTGGTTCCGTGGATTTGCCATGTTCTATGCTTTAGCGGAGTGATGGAATCCGCAATAAGGGTGTTGCCAAAGTGACTAGGGGGTGGGACTGCGGAATGGGCCTGTTTTATGGGTGTAGAGGGTGCCAAATCCGCGGAAAGGGGACTGCAAAAGTGGGCCATGTGTGTATCCGCGGAATTGCCATGTTAGAGACACCAGGGGGAAGCCAAATCCGCGGAAGAGGGGCTGCCAAAGTGGGCCATGTGTGTACCCGCGGAATTGCCATGTCAGGGACATTATGGGGAAGCCAAATCCGTGGAATAGGGGTGTTCCAGGAGGGGGTGATGGAGTTCCGCGGAATTGCCATGTCAGAGGGGTGAGGTGATGGGAGGAAAGACCACGTGTGAGTGATCAAAGGTGCCAATGTGTCAGGGGGAATGTGGAATGAAGTCTTATGGGGTGCGAAAAGAGGAGATTTGCGGAGGACAACATGGAAGGCGTGGAAGTGAAGTGACATCGCGGAACTACGACGAGCGCGGCAAAAAAAGGGGTAACACACCGGTTTTTTACCTTGTTTATACCTGCAAGGTCATGCATATTAGATGTGCGCTGTGATTGGACACTCTGACCGTGGCTGACTCGTGTTACGATTCGTAGAAGTTAAAGTCACTTGGTAAACTTTGTGGTCATGGTCAGTGGCACATGACAAATTTGTCAAGGCATTGCGCACAATAGCCATACCGAGACACCAGTATTCTACCTTGTTTATACCTGCAAGATCATGCCTAGTACATCTGCACTGTGATTGGACACTCTGACCGTCGCTGACTCGTGTTATGATTCATAATTGGTAAACTTTGTGTTCATGGTCAGTGGTGTCAGAATAATCTTGAAGAACCACACGGTGCATCTGGACTCTCCCTCCTACCCCTTCTTGTTTCCGCATTGCCCCTGCCACCTCCAAAGCTGGAACTGGAAATTACTCGTCTGCCCACGTCTCGCACGAGCTCATCTCCGGCCATCGACCAAATGGCTTGGGCGGTAAAACCGACCAAGCCTCTTCCGAAGCAGCAGCCAGCCACCAAACCAGCCCACGTGCTCCACCAACGGACGTCGCGCGCTGACCATCCGCCGAACGGTCAACCCACAACCAACCATCTCCAACGAAGAGCGAGCCTCGGTCCCAGAAACGCGACAGGTCCCTTTGTCGTGCCTCGGAACTCCCCAGCTCGGAAGTCCCATGGACCGCAGCCTTTCCACAAGAAGGTCTGCACAACTAAGAACGTGCAGAGTCACAACGCGACTCTGCATACAACAGAAGCGACCACAGCAGCGCGGTGGTTGCAGCTACATGCATCACACCGCCCACCTTAGCAGGCGTACACGCCTTAGCTTAGTCAGACAAGCCGCTAGGCCTAGGCGCAAATACTATTACAGGTAGTTTGATGCCTCTTGAACTTCGCTTCCTTCATTCAGTCAATCATCATTTCTTTCTCTCGTTCGCTTCCGTTCCATTTTGACTTGCCGCCCACGTTGCTTCCGCTCCGTGTCTCGCTTCACTCCAAATGCCTGACATGGTATCGAGCCTTCACAATTCTACAGCCTGTTTCACCCACCCACCCACCCTTCAACGCTTCAAGCTTTGTTTCGTGTACCCCTTCCCTCGCTTGCGGGCGGTTGTCCTCATGACGACATTGCCTCTTCTCTGATAGCCTCCGTCCGGCTTCCGGCCTCACCTCCATCTCCTTCCGGGCTGCCTTCTGAAGAGCCATGGCTCTCTTCTTGGAAGGCCATTTCCACTAGCTCCAGGACTTCTACGCGGGCCGTGACGTTGGCCCTCCTCCTCCACCCAACTACAGCTCACCTTCCATCCTCGACTACCTTCCCTTCTCCAACGTCCCAACAGCACCTCCGACCCCACCGACGCCTCCAACTCCTCCTCAAGCTCCTCCGGCACCTCAAGCTCCATTGACGGCTCCAACTCCTCCTACAGCTCCTCCAGCACCTCCAGCTCCACCGACGCCTCCAACTCCTCCTCCAACTCCTTCAGCACCTCCAGCTCCACCGACGCCTCCACCTTCTCCTCCAGCTCCTCCAGCACCTCCAGCTCCACCGACGCCTCCAAGTCCTCCTCCAGCTCCTCCCGGACCTCCAGCTCCACGTGCACCTCTTCCTCACTACCATGTTCCCCCGGGCTTCCTACCTCATTCGCTGCACATTCCTCCTTTTGTGTCTCCACCTAACTTCTTCAACGCCTCGCCAACCTCTGCCCTGACACCGGAAACTACTCCTACTTTTGCCTCATGTGCCTATCCACATGACTTCTCCCCTCCTACCCTCTTACCATCACCGCCTCTAGCTCCCAACTCCATCCCTGCCCCAGCAGTCATGGCTCCTTCATCTTCTACTGGCTCCAATCCCATCGGCAACATTCTCATCCCGGCAGCACTCAACAGTTCTCTGCCCCAATCTACACTCCTCTCATTCACCTTCACTTCCACATCCCTTGATCTCTTCCTTCTTTTTGCTGCCCTCCAAACTCCCTGCTCTGACAGCACCTCTCCCAAAGCCGTGCCGCGCATCCTTCTTGCTCCCACCAGCAGTCTTCTCCATCTCTCCGTCCATCCTCCTGCCGTCCAACCCAACACTCCAGGCTCCTTCCACGTCCTTGCCCTTCCTCCATGGACCCGAGGATTCACTCTTCCCATCTCTCTCCTTTTTGCAGGCTTCCTTTTCCTCTTCGCCTCTGTCCAACTGCACCTCCTTCCTCTGCCTCTCTTTTCCAGTCTATCCTGTCCGTGCCTTGTCGCAGTACGGGCGACTGTCAAGCATCTACTCCAGCCTCCAAGGCGCTGTCCTCCCAAGGCATCTGTGGCAGATGTACCCTGTTCCCTTGTGGGCCGCCAACAACAACAGCAGCATCATCTTCTCTGAGACATCACCTTCTTGCCGTATGGTCTTGCCGGGGGCTGTCACAATAATCTTCAAGAACCACACGGCGCATCCGGACTCTCCCTCCTACCCCTTCTTGTTACCGCATTGCCCCTGCCACCTCCGAAGCTGGAACTGGAATTCACTCGTCTGCCCACGTCTCGCATGAGCTCATCTCCGGCCATCGACCAAATGACTTGGGCGGTAAAACCGACCAAGCCTCTTTCGAAGCAGCAGCCGGCCACCGAACCAGCCCACGTGCTCCACCAACGGACGCTGCGCGCTGACCATCTGCCAAACGGTCAACCCACGACCAACCATCTCCAACGAAGAGCGCGCCTTGGTCCCAGCTACGCGACAGGTCCCTCTGTCGTGCGTCGGACCTCCCCAGCTCGGATGTCCAATGGACCGCAGCCCTTCCACAAGAAGGGCTGCACAACTAAGAATGTGCAGAGTCGCAACGTGACTCCGCATACAACTGAAGCAACCACAGCAGCGCGGTGGTTGCAGCTACATGCAACACACCGCCCACCTTAGCAGGCGTACACGCCTTAGGTTAGTCAGACAAGCCACTAGGCCTAGGGACAAACACTATTAAAGGTAGTCTGATGCCTCTTGTACTTTGCTTACTTCATTCAGTCAATCATCATTTCTTTCTCTCGTTCGCTTCCATTCCATTTTGACTTGCCACCTCCCACGTTGCTTCCGCTCCGTGTCTCGCTTCACTCCAAATTCCTGACAAGTGGCACATGCCACCTTTGTCAAGGCATTGCGCACAAAAGCCACCCCGAGCCACCCGTATTCTACCTTGTTTATACCTGCAAGGTCATGCTTACTACATCTGCACTGTGATTGTACACTCGGACTGTGGCTGACTCGTGTTATGATCAATATTAGTAAAAGTCACTTGGATACATTTGTGGACATGGTCAGTGGCACATGCCAACCTTGTCAAGGAATTGCACACAATAGCCACACCGCGCCACCAGTATTCGACCTTCTTTATACCTGTAAAGGTCATGCCCAGAATATCTGTACTGTGATTAGACACTCTGACAGTGGCTGACTCGTGTTATAATTCATAACCGTTTAAGGTACTTGGTAAACTTTGTGGTCATGGTCAGTGGCACATGCCAACTTTGTCAAGGCATTGCGCACAATTGTTACACCGAGCCACCAGTATTCTACCTTGTTTATATCTGCAAGGTTATGCCTATTATATCTGCAGTGTGATTGGACACTCTGACCGTGGCTGACTCGTGTTACGATTCGTAGAAGTTATAGTCACTTGGTAATCTTTGTGGTCATGGTCAGTGGCACATGCCAACTTTGTCAAGGCATTGCGCACAATAGCCACAGCCAGCCACCAGTATTCTACCTCGTTTACACCTAGAAGATCATGCCTAGTACATCTGCACTTTGATTGGGCACTCTGACTGTGGCTGACTCGTGTTACAATTCGTAGGAGTTAAAGTCACTTGGTAAACTTTGTGGTCATGGTCAGTAGCACATGCCAACTTTGTAAAGACATTGCGCAAAAACGCCACACCGAGCCACCAGTATTGTACCTTGTTTGCACCTGTAAGATCATGTTCTGTAAATCTGTACTGTGATTGGACAATCTGACTGTGCCTGACTCGTGTTATAATCAATAGATGTAAAAGTCACTTGGATACATTTGTGGTCATGGTCAGTGGCACATGCCAACTTTGTCAAGGCATTGCGCACAATAGCCACACCAAGCCACCAGTATTCTACCTTGTTTATACATGTAAGGTCATGCCCAGTATATCTGCACTTTGATTGGACACTCTGACCGTGGCTGACTCGTGTTATGATTCATAGCCGTTTGATGTACTTTGTAAACTTTGTGGTCATGGTCAGTGGCACATACCAACTGTGTCAAGGCATTGCGCACAATAGCCACACCGAGCCACCAGTCTTCTATCTTGTTTGTACCTGTAAGATCATGCCTAGTACATCTACTCTGTGATTGGACACTCTGACCATGGCTGACTCGTGTTATGATCAATAGAAGTAAAAGTCACTTGGATACATTTGTGGTCATGGTCAGTGGCACATGCCAACTTTGTCAAGCCATTGCGCACAATAGCCGCACCGAGCCACCAGTATTCTACCGTGTTTGTACCTGCAAGGTCAGGCCCAGTATATTTGCACTGTGATTGGACACTCTGACCGTGGCTGACTCGTGTTACAATCAATAGAAGTTAAAGTCACTTGGATACATTTGTGTTCATGGTCAGTGGGACATGCCAAATTTGTCAAGGCATTGCACACCATAGTCACACCGAGCCACCAGTATTCTACCTTGTTTATACCTGAAATATCATGCCTAGTACATTTGCACTATGACTGGACACTCTAAGCGTGTCTTACTCTTGTTATGATCAATAGAAGTAGAAGTCACTTGGATATACTTGTGGTCATGGTCAGTGGCACATGCCAACTTTGTCAAGGCATTGCGTACAATAGCCACACCGAGCCACCAGTATTCTACCTTTTTTATACCTACAAGGTCATGCCCAGTATTTCTGCACTGTTATTGGACACTCTGACCGTGGCTGACTCGTGTAATGATTCATAGCCGTTTAATGTACTTGGTAAACTTTGTGGTCATGGTCAGTGGCACATGCCAACTTTGTCAAGGCATTGCGCACAATAGCCGTGCCAAGCCACCGGTTTTTTACCCTGTTTATACCTGCTAGGTCCTGCATATTATATGTGCACTGTGATTGGGTACTCTCACCGTGGCTGACTCGTGTTATGATTTGTAGAAGTTAAAGTCACTTGGTAAACTTTGTGGTCATGGTCAGAGGCACATGCAAACTTTGTCTAGGCATTGCGCACAATAGCCACACCAAGCCACCAGTATTCTACCTTGTTTGTACCTGCAAGATCATGCCTAGTACATCTGCACTGTGATTGGACACTCTGACCGTGGCTGACTCGTGTTATGATTTATAGCCATTTAGGGTACTAGGAAATATTTGTGGTCATGGTCAGTGGCACATGCCAACGTTTTCAAGGCATTGCGAACAATAGCCGTGCCAAGCCACCAGTATTGTACCTTGTTTGTACCTGCAAGATCATTCCTAGTACATCTGCACTGTGATTGGACACTCTGACTGTGGCTGACTCGTGTTATGATGAATAGAAGTAAAAGTCACTTGGATACATTTGTGGACATGGTCAGTGGCACATGCCAACTTTGTCAAGGCATTGCACACAATAGCCATACCAAGCCATTATTATTCTACCTTCTTTATACTTGTAAAGGTCATGCTTAATATATCTGCACTGTGATTATAAACTCTGACCGTGAGTGACTCCTGTTCTGAAACATAGTCGTTTAAGGTACTTGGTAAACTTTGTGGTCATGGTCAGTGGCACATGCCAACTTTGTCAAGGCATTGCGCACTATAGTTACACCGAGCCACCAGTATTCTACCTTGTTCATACCTGCAAGGTCATGCTTAGTATATCTGCACTTTGTGCTTGACACGGCTATTGTGCGCAATGCCTTGACAAAGTTGGCATGTTCCACTGACCATGACCACAAAGCTTACCAAGTACCATAAACGGCTATGAATCATAACGAGAGTCAGCCACGGACAGAGTGTCCAATCACAGCGTACATCTAATATGCATGACCTTGCAGGTATAAGCAAGGAAAAAAACCGGTGACTTGGCACGGCTATTGTGCGCAATGCCTTGACAAAGTTGGCATGTGCCACTGACCATGACCACAAAGTTTACCAAGTACCTTAAACGGCTATGAATCATAACACGAGTCAGCCAGGGTCAGAGTGTCCAATCACAATGCAGATATACTGGGCATGACCTTGCCGGTATAAATAAGTTAGATTACTGGTGGCGCGGTGTGCCTATTGTGCGCAATGCCTTGACAAAGTTGGCATGTGCCACTGACCATGACCACAAAGTTTACCAAGTGACTTTACCTCTACGAATCGTAACACGAGTCGGCCATGGCCGGAGTACCCAATCACAGTTCAGATGTTATAGGCATGACCTTGCAGGTATAAACAAGGTAAGAAACGGGTGGCTTGGCACGGCTTTTGTCAACAAGAAGATCAATGGGTACAAGGCACTCCGCAACCCGAAGACAGAATTCTTTATGAAGTACCTTCTAGTACTGGATTGCCCCCTCAGAGCCCTTATCCTGGAATATCCTCCAGAATATTCCTCTGGTTCGGCTCCTGCACTTTACCGCAAGGAATCCAGCCGGCAGCTCCCCAATGGCCGACACCTGCTCCCGCGCGACCGAGCCAACGGTTGCCACCTTCTGCACACCCCGCCCGCTCACCACCAACGAAAGAGCGCCTCGGTCTTCACTACGCGCCAAAGACGTCCGACGGCTCTGATCCGTTGGAGAAGCCAGCCGGCACCGGCACTACCAATGCCTCCATGCCCCGGCCTCTCATCCAAGGACTTAGGCGGAGTCGCTCTGCGACTCCGTCATCGACGGCAGCCGTAGTAGCAGCAAGGCGGCTATGGTTATGACTAGCGTACTGCCCGACCTAGAATAGAAGCTACTATATATGTTCGTACCTCATGTACTAGGAGCTACCCTTTTGTGGTCATTCAGTTATCATTCAGGCTCGGCCTTATGGCCCACCACAACTCTTTGTTGGTGTTCATCATCCTGCTCATCATCTCAGTCTTCAGCGTCCACAAAGATGTATAGAAGTACTTGGGCGNTCGGTCTTCACTACGCGCCAAAGACGTCCGACGGCTCTGATCCGTTGGAGAAGCCAGCCGGCACCGGCACTACCAATGCCTCCATGCCCCGGCCTCTCATCCAAGGACTTAGGCGGAGTCGCTCTGCGACTCCGTCATCGACGGCAGCCGTAGTAGCAGCAAGGCGGCTACGGTTATGACTAGCGTACTGCCCGACCTAGAATAGAAGCTACTATATATGTTCGTACCTCATGTACTAGGAGCTACCCTTTTGTGGTCATTCAGTTATCATTCAGGCTCGGCCTTATGGCCCACCACAACTCTTTGTTGGTGTTCATCATCCTGCTCATCATCTCAGTCTTCAGCGTCCACAAAGATGTATAGAAGTACTTGGGCGACATTGTTGTGCCGGCCCGCGCACCAGCTCTGCGGCAAGCACAGGCAACCGACCTTGGAACTGGCAACCTGACGCTGCGGCACCTTCAACCGCCCTTCGGTTCTTGTATCTTCACTGCAGTCTCGTCTCATGTTCATCAGCCCACGCTTCGACGCTGCGGCACATGGATTCTGCCGGCCCGTGCCTTGGCGCTTCGGCCTCGCGGCCCGCGCCTCGACACTGCCCTCACTTCTTCAAGCTCAGCTTATCTTCTCATTGTTATGGTGAATGATCCCTACATCACCGCTCGTGCATGTGCACCGCGCCCACTCATGTTCCTGTCTGATCCTCATTCGCAGTGCTCGTCCCTCGGACCGCGGCCCCGCATTCCAGACTGTCATATCTTCCTCTTCGCTTCAGTTGATGATTCCCATGACGCTTGCATTTTCCCAACATGGTATAAGAGCTGAAAGATTCTTCAACATGTCCCTACTCGCTACCTCTTTATCACAACATGCCTGACGCCAGAAATGCCACCCCGAATCGCACACGCAGTTCTCGTCTTCCTCGCACATCCGTGCAGCGTAGGCACGACAACGACAGTAACAACACTGCATCTTTGCTCAGCAGCCTTACCTCCCTGGCAACATGGCATTACTCCTCCTCTGTACATTCCTCATCCGCAGCAGTGCAACCGCCAGCAGTTCAAATTAACATCAACTCTCCGGCGCGACAGAACCACCTGTCCCCTCTGCCGACTCTCTCCCTCTATCATCCTCGCAACACCATCACAGCAGCCACAGCAGCAGTAGAATCAGCACAGCAAGAAGTAACATTTGCATCCGCAGCAAACACAATCAGCCACAACTCACTCTCTCCTGCGGCGCGACAGACTGATCTGTCCCCTTGACCGCCCCTTTTCTCCCTTCACAAGCAACAGCTTCTCAGAAGTATGTACCTATCACGTGCCACCTCATCTTCAAAAGGAAACAACTCTCCTCTATGGTTTCACCCTTTCCTGTAGCAGCAGCAGCAAGAGTCACACCAGCAACCACAGCAACAGCAGCAGCAGCAGCAACAGTAGATTCAACGTCATCAATGGGTCCTTCATGAAGCAGCTCCCTTCTCACAATCAAAAACAACATCCTTTCCCCAAACATACCAGCACAACAGCAGATCCTTCCATGCGGCACAACAGTTATGTTTGTTCCTCAGATTGCTCCTACCCTTCACAACACACCTAGTACTTCTCCGTTCCTACCACATCTCCCTCCAGCACGGAGCATCGATCACCATCAGCAACAACGCTCACACCATACATCAACGGCTCTCTTTGGGACTACGCTCTCACTCCATCTATTGTCAACCAGTATTACCAGCAACAAAAGAAAAAACTCCAGCAACTCAAGAGGAACCTCACCTCTGTAGCATCAAGAACCAGTCATCCTTCAAGGTCCTCTGGTCCACTGGTCTCAGTCAACTTTGCATCCGCAATGCAGCCATCCTCGCACCAGAGGTTCCTAGCACATACAGCCGCACAACATCCAGCAACAGGCACAGACTCACCCTGGACAAACGACCGCAGCTTGCCTCAACTTCTGAACTTCATCCACGGTCTCACATCATCAGGCTCCTTCCCTCAAACAAAACCAGCATCCCTCCTACTGTTCAACAGCGGTGCCTGTCGACCTCTCAATTGGCATCACACCTTTTAATGCTTCCCAATACTCTTGAAACAACATAATCAGCAAACCTCAACCCCTCCTCCACGATGTGACAAACGTACCTGGTTACTCGGCACCATCAAGACCACGACTCCAGACGATAGCAAGCAGCCACCAGTACAACACTCAGTGGCATCAATCCCATAGAATTAGCAAGGTATCATCTGCATCTGCTCCGGCTACCTCTGCCTATCCCACAGTTGCAAACTATAGCAGCAGAACTATGTGCCACCACATCCGCCTCCACAAGCCAAACTCTTGTTCAACGGTAGCAACAAGTGCTCCCTCTCATCTACTCCACCCTCCACATCCCCGCTGCAGCCAACCACACATCTCTTCTCAATGGCGCATCATGCAAACCTAATCCCTTTCCACCTCTATACTCCTGCCTCCTCCTCCTCACTGCCCCGGTCACTTCGCCATCCTGCCAAGTCCATCAAAATCAATACTGCAGCCTTCAGAAAACGACTCCTTTGCAACTCCATAATTGTCGTGCCTTGCACCATTGAGGGGGCCTGTCAGCAAAAAGATCAATGGGTACAAGGCACTCTGCAACCCGACGAAAGAATTCTTTATGAAGTACTCCCTAGTACTGGATTGCCCCCTCGGAGCCCATATCCTGGAACACCCTCCGGAATATTCCACTGGTTCGGCTCAAGCACTGTACCGCGAGGAATCTAGCCGGCAGCTCCCCAGTGGCCGACACCTACTCCCGCGCCACCGAGCCAACGGTTGCCACCTTTCGCACATCCCGCCCAATCACCACCAACAAAAGAGCGCCTCGGTCTTCACTACGCGCCAAAGACGTCCGACGCCTCTGATCCATTGGAGAAGCCAGCCGGCACCGGCACTATCAATGCCTCCACGCCCCGGCCTCTCGTTCAAGGACTCAGGCGGAGTCGCTCCGCGACTCCGTCATCGGTGTCAGCCGCAGTAGTAGCAGCGCGGCTACGGTTATGACTAGCGTACCGCCCGCCATAGGCTTAGACCTAGAATAGAAGCTACTATATATGTGCGTACCTCGTGTATCAGGAGCTACCCTTTTGTGGTCATTCAGTTATCAATCAATTATCATGCTTCGTTTCTCAGCCCGGGCTCTCGCCCTGCCCCTACTGAGGCTCGGCCTTATGGCCCGCCACAACTCTTTGTCGCTGTTCATCATCCTGCTTATCGTCTCAGTCTTCAGCGGCCACTCAGATGTATTGAAGTACTTAGGCCGCATTGTCATGCCAGCCCGCACACCAGCGCTGCGGCAAGCACAGGCAACCGACCTCGGTACAAGCAACCTCACGCTGCAGCACCTTCAACCGTCCTTTAGTTCTTGTATCTCCACTGTAATCTCCTCTCATGTTGATCAGCCCGCGCTTCGATGCTGCGGTACACGGATTCAACCGGCCCGTACCTTGGCGCTTCAGCCTTGCAGCCCGTGCCTCGGCACTGTCCCCACTTCTTAAAGCTCAGCTTATCTTCTCATCGTTATGGTGACTGATCCCTACATCAGCGCTCGAGCATGTGCACCGCGCCCACTCATGTTCTTGTCTGATCCTAATTCGCAGCGCTCCTCCCTCGGACCGCGGCCCCGCATTCCAGACTGTCATCTCTTCCTCTCCGCTTCAGTCGATGATTCCCATGACGCTTGCATTTTCCCAACAGCTATTGTGCGCAATGCCTTGACAAAGCTGGCATGTGCCACTGACCATGACCACAAAGTTTACCAAGTACCTTAAACGGCTATGAATCATAACACGAGTCAGCCACGGTCAGAGTGTCCAATCACAGTGCAGATATACTAGGCATGACCTTACAGGTATAAACAAGGTAGAATACTGGTGGCTTGGTGTGTCTATTTCGCGCAATGTCTTAGGACAGTTGGCATGTGCCACTGACCATGACTACAAAGTTTACCAAGTGACTTTATCTTGTACGAATCGTAACACAAGTCAGCCACTGTCAAAGTGCCCAATCACAGAAAACATCTAATATGCATGACCTTCCACGTATAAACAAGGTAAAAAACCGGTGGCTTGGCACGGCTATTGTGCGCAATGCCTTGACAAAGTTGGCATGTGCCACTGACCATGACCACATAGTTTACCAAGTACCTTAAACGGCTATGAGTCATAACACGAGTCAGCCACGGCCAGAGTGTCCAATCACAGTGCACATACACTAGGCATGACCTTACATGTATAAACAAAGTAGAATATAGGAGGCTCGTTGTGGCTATTATGCGCAATGCCTTGACAAAGTTGGCATGTGCCACTGACCATGACCACAAATATATCCAAGTGACACTTACATCTATGAATCATAACACGAGTCAGCCACGGTCAGAGTGACCAATCATAGTTCAGATGTACTATGCATGACCTTGCAGGTATCAACAAGGTAGAACACTGGTGGCTTGGTACGGCTATTGTGTGCAATGCCTTGACAAAGTTGGCATGTGCCACTGACCATAACCACAAAGTTTACCAAGTACCTTGAACGGCTATGAATCATAACACGAGTCAGCCACGATCAGAGTGTCTAATCACAGCGCACATCTAATATGCATGTTCTTGCAGTTATAAACAAGGTAAAAAACCGGTGGCTTGGTACGGCTATTTTGCTTGATGCATTGACAAAGTTGGCACGTGCCACTGACCATGACCACAAAGTTTACCAAGTACCTTAAACGGCTATGAATCATAACACGAGTCAGCCACGATCAGAGTGTCCAATCACAGTACATATGTGCTAGGCATGATCTTGCAAGTACAAATTGTCAGAAGAATACAGACACGAGAACATCAACGGCAGAAGCAGGCAGAAGCGTCAAAACACGCAAGCATACGTCAACGAGATGACGTAGGCAAGGGCGGTTCGAGGAGTTAGTCGCGAGAGCTGATAGAAGCTGAGAGGAGAGATAGCTGAGGTAGATGGTTGATGTGAGAAGGAGTGCTGGCAAGATGAGTGATGATTGGTGGAGTGTGAGAGCTGAGCGAAGGAGCGAGAGTGACGGAGCGAAGTGTTGAGAGGAGTTGGCGAAGACAAAGAATATGAGGAGCCAGCAGAGCGAAGACACGGCGGTAAAGCCGCAGAACCAAATGGGAACAGGATGAGTATAACTGTTCTGCTTGACTCGAGGGAATGAACCTCCTCGGTATATGTGGACAGAACAGGACAAATGTATGTGCAATGGCTTCTTCCCACTTGACGGACGTGGGTGACAGGTGTCACTTTTTTAGGGGATAACTCGGTCTCAACGGTCCTAAGATCCTACTGTTGGTGACCGAGGTGGTTCGGACTTGACCTTGAACCGTTATTGAGAAAAGGCGGATCTTTTCCTTGCCGAGTGACCAGAGCGAGGTTCTTGATGCCAATTTCTGACACCCCCCTTGAAATTCACAATGGTTATTCAGGCAGTTCAGATAGGCTGATCCATGAGTACTTTTAGTCCTCTTCTGTTGAGGGTGTGGCCACTGATAGTGGGGAAGGAGGACCAGGAAGATACTAAGTGTGGGGAACCCTCAGTGGTGCCGGGAGGTCTCTCACCCTGACCTGTTGTGGACGACTGAGCCATCGACGCTCTCCTCTCATTTCGTTGACTTCTCTCAGTTCCAGAGTTAGAGCGTAGATGTCAGATACCTGAGCATCATAGTGTCTAAGAGATGATCGCAAGGGCTCTTCACTAGTGAGCCAGAGAATGAGAAGTGCCTGATACTCAGCATAGAAGTAGTCTTACCAGTATCGGGCAACTTCTTGATTGCCGTTGAAGTTGTAGTGGTCAGAGTGGAAGTAGCCTCTTCGCTGAGAGAAGATGGTCCAGAGATTGATATGGCGCATCTCTACATTCGTAGTTCTTCGTGGAGTTGTGTGCCAGATGTGGTAGTTGTGGATTCCAGTAGAGTTGAAGTGAAGAATTGGAATCCGTCTGGCAATGCCGAATGTTTCAGGAGAGATTTGCCGTTGGTCCCACCAAGAGGTTGAACATTGTCCTGCCATGTGGATTTGGTTGAAGGGATGGAGTCAGGTCTGGCAGAGACTGAAAGGAGAGGAACCCAGTGGAGGATGAAGTGAGAGCACATGTTACGTTTTTGTGTTGGAGAAGGTATGTTGTTCGGGAAGGAGAAGATCTGACCATGTGAAGGCGCTGTCCAGGTTTAGGGATAGTGCTGAGGAAGGGGAAGCAATTTGTGATTTAGTGGGAGCGCAGACTGGTTGAGTGTGTTGATGGAGGTTTCGGCGTGAGGGCAGGTCGCCGCATAACAGGTGATACGACTGGGCAGATCCTTGTGTCGAGCTTGAAGGTGATGCAGATGATGAGGAATTGATTGACGATGAAGTGGGTTTCGGCGTGGGCGCAGGTCGTCGCAAAAACGGGCGATGCGACCTGGCGGATTCTTATGCCGAGTGGAGCGGAAGCGGATGACTGCGGAGGAACGATGGATGATTGAGTAGGCGCATGGGTGAGACCACGTGCGCGATTTAAAGAGGAGAGTAGGATGCAGCAAGGAAAAGGCAGGTGCCAATGCGTCGCAAGAAATCTGCTGCTGGCGTGGGTGCAGGCTGCTGCGAAGCGGGCAGCTAGCTCGTGCAGATCCTAGAACCGTTCACAGATGCTGGTGATTGCTGATGAAGCGGAGGCTGATGACGATGGCTGAGTGGGCGCACGGGCGAACCACGTGCGCTGTAGGAAGTTTTGGCGTGGGCGCAGGTTGTCGCGGAAAAGGCGATGCGACCGGGCGGATCCTTGTGCCGAGCTGAGAGCGATGCAAGGCTGAGGAAATGATTGATTGATGAGTGGGTGTAGGGGCGAACCATGTGCACTGTGGATGTATTCGGCATGGGTGCAGGTCATGGCGGAATGGGCGATGTGACCGGGCGGATCCTTGTGCTGAGGTGAAGACGATTTTCAGAAGTGGAGGAAGAAATTGATTGATGAGTGGGCGCAGGGGCGAAACCTCATGCGCGAAGAGACGATGCTGATGAGGATGATGGATGGACAACGGTGCGGATGATGCTGATGATGGAGAAACGGACATGAGGCAAGAATGAGTGCCTAATGAAGTAGAGGAAACTGGAGCGAGGAGGTCGAGGAGGAATGACGGAGATGAGCGAAGATGAAGGCCGAAGGCTGATGTTGATGGAGAAGACGGGAGACAGGAAGCAACTCGAGCGAAGAGAGCCGAGATGAGACGCGATGCGGCAGGTGGGCAGAGCGGTACAGCTGCTTCTTCTGTGTTCAGGAGAGTGACGGCTTGTTCCCAAGTTGGTTCGGAAGTGGGAGCAGGAAGACTGGTGGTGTCCGATATCCTGTCAGCTTGAAAAAGTTGGCTGCGGTAGAGGGAGTCAGGCAGCGGGCAGGTCCACCGGACCGATGATGTCAGGAGAGTGACGGCTTGTTCCCCAGTGGGCTCGGAAGTCAAAGCAGGAAGACTGTTGGTGTCCGATATCCTGACGGCAGCAGTTTTGGTTGCAGCAGTTGACGAGGCGAGGAGGCGATGCAAGAGAGCGGTTCAAGATGATGGACGCGGGCGGGCTGAGGATGACGGTGAGGAGGGGCAGATGAGGCTGATAAGGTAGGACGAAAGAGGAGGAGATGCTTGCGGAGGCATATGTGATGAGGGGCAGCAGATGGTGGGCGGCAGGAAGCTTCTTGGTAGTTGACGGCAGATGGCGGCTCGAAAGTTACTTGCAGCTGATGTGGGCAACAAGTCACCGGTAGCTGGCCATGGGCGCGGGAATGGGCGCAGGGCTTCCTTGGGATCACAAGGCATTTCTTCCGCATGGAGAACTTGTCAGGTGCGACTGCTGATGTCACCTGCGGATGAAGCGGAGAGGCGCGGGGTGACGGCAGCGGCGACAGATGAATGTGAGCAGAAGCGTTGGAGAAGAGATGCCGGCAGAGTGATGACGCAGTTCCAAGGCACCAGGTGATGTTGCCCGATGCTCTGATACCATGTCAGAAGAATGCAGATATGAGAACAGCAGTGGCAGAAGCTGGCAAAGCATCAGAACACGCAAGCATACGTCAGCGAAGTGACGTAGGCAAGGGCGGTCCAAGGAGTTAGTCGCGGGAGCTGGTAGAAGATGAGAGGTGAGATAGCTGGGGTAGACGGTTGATGTGAGAAGGAGTGCTGGCGAGATGAGTGATGATGGGCGAAGTATGAGAGCTGAGCGAAGGAGCGAGAGTGCAGGAGCGAAGTGTTGAGAGGAGTTGGCGAAGACAAAGAATGTGAGGAGCGAGCAGAGTGAAGACACAACGGCAAAGCCGCGGAACGAAAGGGGAAGAGGATGAGTACAACTGTTCTGGTTGGCATGTGCCACTGACCATGGCCACTGACCATGGCCACAAAGTTTACCAAGTACCTTAAACGGCTATGAATTATAACACGAGTCAGCCACGGTCAGAGTTTCCAATCACATTGCAGATATACTGGACATGACCTTGCAAGTACAAACAAGGTTGAATACTGGTGGCTCGGTATGGCTATTGTGCGCAATGCCTTGACAAAGTTGGCATGTGCCAACGACCATGACCACAAAGTCTATCAAGTGACGTTAACTTGTACGAATCGTAACACGAGTCAGCCAGGGTCAGAGTGTCCAAACACAGTGCAAATATACTGGGCATGACCTTGCAGGTACAAACAAGGTTAAATACTGGTGGCTCAGCGTGGCTGTTGTGCGCAATGTCTTGACAATGTTGGCATGTACCACTGACCATGACCACAAAGTTTACCAAGTACCTTAAACGGCAATGAATCATAACACGAGTCAGCCACGGTCAGAGTGTCCAATCACAGTGCCGATGTACTGGACATGACCTTGCAGGTACAAACAAGGTAGAACACTGGTGGCTCAGTGTAGCTATTGTGTGCAATGCCTTGAAAAAGTAGACATGTGCCACTGACCATGACCATAAATGTATCCAAGTGATTTTTACTTCTATTGATCATAACAGGAGTCACCCACGGTCAGACTGTCCAATCACAGTACAGATGTACTAGGCATGATCTTGCAGGTGCAAACAAGGTCGAATACTGGTGGATCGGTGAGGCTATTATGCGCAATGCCTTGACAAAGTTGGCATGTCCCACTGACCATGACCACAAATGTATCCAAGTGGCTTTTACTTCTATTGATCATAACACGAGTCAGCCACAGTCAGAGTGTCCAACCACAATGCAGATATACTAGGCATGATCTTGCAGGTGCAAACAAGGTACAATACTGGTAGATTGGCACGACTATTGTGTGTAATGCCTTGACAAAGTTGGCATGTGCCACTGACCATGACCACAACGTTTACCAAGTGACTTGAACTTCTACGAATCAGAACACGAGTCAGCCACGGTCAGAGTACCCAATCACAGTGCAGATGTACTAGGCATGACCTTGCAGGTACAAACAAGGTAGAATACTGGTGGCTCCGTGTGGCTATTATGCACAATGCCTTGACAAAGTAAGCATGTGCCACTGACAATGACCACAAATGTATCCAAGTGACTTTGACTTCTATTGATCATAACACGAGTCAGCCACGATCAGAGTGTCCAATCACAGTTCAGATATACTAGACATGACCTTGCATGTACAAACAAGGTAGAATACTGGTGGCTCGGTGTGGCTATTGTGCGCAATGCCTTGACAAAGTTGGTATGTACCAGTGACCATGGTTACAAATGAATCCAAGTGACATTTACTTCTATTGATCATAGCACGAGTCAGCCACGGTCAGAGTGTCCAATCACAGTGCAGATAAACTACGCATGATCTTGCAGGTGCAAACAAGGTACAATACTGGTAGCTCGGTGTGGCTATTGTACACAATGCCTTGAAAAAGCTGGCATGTGCCTCTGACCATGATCACAAAGTTTACCAAGTACCATAAACGGCTATGCATCATAACACGAGTCAGCCACGGTCAGAGTGTCCAATCACAGTGCAGATATAGTAGGTATGATCTTGGAGGTGTAAACAAGGTATAATACTGGTTGCTCGGTGTTGCTCTTGTGCGCAATGCCTTGACAAAGTTGGCATGTGCCACTGACCATGACCACAAATGTATCCAAGTGACTTTTCCTCCTATTGATCATAACACGAGTCAGCCAAGGTCAGTGTCCAATGTAAGTGCAGATGTACTAGGCATGATCTTGGAGGTGAAAAAAAGGTACAATAGTGGTGGCTCGGTGTGGCTATTGTGCGCAATGCCCTCACAAAGGTGGCATGTGCCACTGACCATGACCACAAAGTTTACCAAGTGACTTTAACTTCTACGAATCGTAACACGAGTCAGCCACGGTCAGAGTGCCCAATCACAGCGCATAACTAATATGCATGACCTTGCAGGTATAAACAGGGTAAAAAACCAGTGTCTTGGCACGGCTAATGTGCGCAATGCCTTGACAAAGTTGGCATGTGCCACTGACCATGACCACAAAGTTTACCAAGTACCTTCAACGGCTGTGAATCATAACACAAGTCAGCCATGGTCAGAGTGTCCAATCACAGTGCGGATATACTGGACTTGACCTTGCACGTACAAAAAAGGTAGAATACTGGTGGATCGGTGTGGCTATTGTACGCAATGCCTTGACAAAGTTGGCATTTTCCACTGACCATGACCACGAATGCATCGAATTGACTTTTACTTTTATTGATCATAACCCGAGTCAGCCACGGTCAGAGAGTACAATCACAGTGCAGATGTCCTAGGCATGATCTTGCAGGTGCAAACAATGTACAATACTGATGGCTTGGCACGGCTATTGTGCGGAATGCATTGACAAAGTTGGCATGTGCCACTTACAATGACCACAAAGTTCACCAAGTGACTCTACCTTATACGAATCATAACACGAGTCAGCCACGGTCAGAGTGCCCAGTCACAGTGCAGATGTATCAGGCATGACCTTGCAGGTACAAACAAGGTAGAATACTGGTGGCTTGGTGAGGCTATTGTGCGCAATTCCTTGACAAAGTTGGCATGTGCCACTGACCATGACCACAAATGTATCCAAGTGACTTTTACTTCTATTGAACATAACACAAGTCAGCCACGGTTAGAGTGTCTAATCACAATGCAGATGTACTAGGCATGATCTTGCAGATACAAAAAAGGCAAAGTACTGGTGGCTCGGTGTGGCCATTGTCTGCAATGCCTTGACAAAGTTGGCATGTGTCACTGACTATGAACACAAATGTATCCAAGTGACTTTTACTTCTATTGATCATATCACAAGTCAGCCATGGTCAGAGTGTCCAATAACAGTGCAGATCTACTAGGCATGATCTTGCAGGTGCAAACAAGGTAGAATACTAGTGGCTCGGTGTGGCTATTGTGCGCAATGCCTTGACAAAGTTGGCATGTGCCCCTGACCATGACCACAAAGTTTACCAAGTACCTTAAACGGCTATGAATCATAACACGAGTCAGCCACGGTTAGAGTTTCCAATCACAGTGCAGATATTATGGGCATGATCTTACAGGTACAAACAAGGTAGAATTCTGGTGGCTTGGTGTGGCTATTGTGCGCAATGCCTTGACAAAGTTGGCATGTACCACTGACCATGACCACAAATATATCCAAGTGACTTATACTTCTATTGATCATAACACGAGTCAGCCACGGTCAGAGTATCTAATCAAAGTGCAGATGTACTAGGCATGATCTTGCAGGTACAAACAAGGCAGAATACTGGTGGCTTGGTGTGGTTATTGTGCGTAATTCCTTGACAGAGTTGGCATGTGTCACTGACCATGACCACAAATGTATCCAAGGTACTTTAACTTCTATTGACCATAACACAAGTCAGTCAAGGTTAGAGTGTCCAATAACAGTGCAGATTTATTAAGCAGGATCTTGCAGGTGCAAACAAGGTAGAATACTGGTGGCTCAATGTGGCTATTGTGCGTAATGTCTTGACAAATTTGGCATGTGCCACTGACCATGACCACAAAGTTTACCAAGCACCTTAAACGGCTATGAATCATAACTTGAGTCAGCCACTGTCAGAGTGTCCAATCACAGTGACATATGCTAGGCATAAACTTGCAGGTATAAGTAAGGTAGAATACTGGTGGCTTGGTGCAGCTATTGTGCGCAATGCGTTGACAAAGTTGGCCTGTGCCACTGACCATGACAACAAAGTTTACCAAGTGAATTTAACTTATACGCATCGTTTCACGAGTCGGCCACGATCAGAGTGCCCAATCATACTGCAGATGTACTATACATGACCTTGCAGGTATAAGCAAGGTAACCCACAGGTGGCTCAGTGCGGCTATTGTGCGCGATGCCTTGACAAAGTTGGCATGTACCACTGACCATGACCACAAAGTTAACCAAGTGACTTTAACTTCTATGAATCATCACATGAGTCAGCCCAGTAGATCATTGGATCCAGGTAATCCAACGGCTGTCCTTTTTCCAATAAAAACTTGCAGGTATACCCAAGGTAAAACACTAGTGGCACAGTGAGGCTATTGCAAGCGATGACTTGACAAAGTTGGCATGTGCCACTGACCATGACCAC
The DNA here is from genome assembly GCA_023375785.1 of Penium margaritaceum. Classification (NCBI taxonomy): domain Eukaryota; kingdom Viridiplantae; phylum Streptophyta; class Zygnematophyceae; order Desmidiales; family Peniaceae; genus Penium; species Penium margaritaceum. The sequence continues at coordinate 56,496 of SZWC01003251.1, forward strand.
ATACTTATCCAAGTGACTTGAACTTGTACAAAATGTAATACGAGTCAGCGATGGTCAGATTGCCCAATCACAGTGCTTATGTACTATGCATGATATTGCTGGTATGAACAAGGTAAAAACCCGGTGGCTTGGTGTGGCTATTGTGCGCAATGCCTTGACAAAGTTGGCCTGTGTAACTGACCATGACCACAAAGTTCACCAAGTGACCTTAACTTCTCTGAATTGTAACACGAGTCAGCCACGGTCATTGTGCCCAATCACAGTGCACGTGTACAAGTGCATGACCTTGCAGGTATGAACAAGATAAAAAACAGGTGGCTTGGATTTGGCTATTGTAAGAAAGGCCTTGACAAAGTTGGCCTGTGCAACTGACCATGACTACAAGTTTATCCAAGTGAATTTTACTTGTATTTATCATAACACGAGTCAGCCACGGTCAGAGTGTCCAATCACAGTGCAGATGTACTAGGCATGATCTTACAGGTGCAACCAAGGAAGAATGCTGGTGGCTCGGTGTGGCTATTGTGCGCAATGTTTTGACAAAGTTGGCATGTGCCACTGACCATGACCACACACTGATCCAAGTGACTTTAACCTCTACAAATTGTAACACGAGTCAGCCACAGTCAAAGTGCGCAATTACAGTGCACATACACTATGCATGACCTTACAGGTATAAAGAAGGTAAAAAAACCGGTGGCTTGGTGTGGCTATTGTGCGCAATGCCTTGACAAAGTTGACATGTGCCACTGACCATGACCACAAATTCATCCAAGGGACTTTCACTTCTACGATTTGTAACACAAGTCAGCCGCGGTCAGAGTGCCCAATCACAGTGCACATTACCATGCACGATCTTGCAGGTGCAAACAAGGTAGAATTATGTTTGCTCTGTGTGGCCATTGTGCCCAATGCCTTGACAAAGTTGTCCTATTCAACTGACCATAACTCCTATGAATCATCACACGAGTCAGCCACCGTCAGAGTTCCCAATCAAAGTGCACGTGTGCTAGGAATAAACTTGCAGGTACAAACAAGGTAAAATACCGGTGGCTCAGTGCGGCTATTGTGCGCGATGCCTTGACAAAGTTGGCATGTGCCACTGACCATGACCACAAACGTATCCACGTGACCTTAACTTCTACGAATTGTAACACAAGTTAGCCGCGGTCAGAGTACCCAATTACAGTGCACGTGTACTATGCATGACCTTGCATGTATAAACAAGGTAAAAACCTGGTGGCCTGGTGTGGCTATTGTGTGCGATGCCTTGACAAAGCTGGCATGTGCAACTGACCATGACCACAAAGTTAACCAAGAGAGTTTAACTTCTACGAATTATAACACAAGTCATCCACAGTCAGATTGCCCAATCACAGTGCACATGTACTATGCATGACCTTGCAGGTATAAACAAGGTAGATTACGGGTGGCTCGGTGTGGCAACTGTGCACAATGCCTTGACAAAATTGGCATGTGCAACTGACCATGACCACAAATTTATCCAAGTGACTTTTACTTCTATTCATCATGAAACGAGTCAGCCACGGTCAGAGTACCCAATCACAGTGCACATGTACTATGCATGACATTGCATGTATAAACAAGGCAGAATAATGGTGGCTTTGTGTGGCTTCTGTGCACAATGCCTGGACTACGTTGGCATTTGCCACTGACCATGACCACAAGTTTATCCACGTGACCTTTACTTCTACGAATTGTAACACGAGTCATCCACAGTCAGAGTACACGTGTGCTAGGCATAAACTTGCAGGTTTAGTTTAAGCAAGGTAAAACATTGGTGGCTTGGTGCGGCTATTGTGGACAATGCCTTGTCAAAGTTGGCCTGTGCCACTGACCAAGACCACAGACGTATCCAAGTGACTTTAACTTCCTCGCATCGTAACAGGAGTCAGCCATGGTCAGAGTGTCCAATCACAGTGCAGATGTACTATGCATGACCTTGAAGCTTTAAGCAAGGTAAATTACTGGTGGCTCTGTGCGGGTATTGTGCGCAATGCCTTCACAAAGTTTGCCTGTGCAACTGACCATTGCCACAAAGTGAACCAAGTGACTTTAACTTCTATGAATTATCACATGAGTTAGCCACAGTCAGAGTGCCAAATCACAGTGCACGTGTGCTAGGCATAAACGTGCAGGTATGANGTCAGCCACAGTCAAAGTGCGCAATTACAGTGCACATACACTATGCATGACCTTACAGGTATAAAGAAGGTAAAAAAACCGGTGGCTTGGTGTGGCTATTGTGCGCAATGCCTTGACAAAGTTGACATGTGCCACTGACCATGACCACAAATTCATCCAAGGGACTTTCACTTCTACGAATTGTAACACAAGTCAGCCGCGGTCAGAGTGCCCAATCACAGTGCACATTACCATGCACGATCTTGCAGGTGCAAACAAGGTAGAATTATGTTTGCTCTGTGTGGCCATTGTGCCCAATGCCTTGACAAAGTTGTCCTATTCAACTGACCATAACTCCTATGAATCATCACACGAGTCAGCNAGCTTTAAGCAAGGTAAATTACTGGTGGCTCTGTGCGGGTATTGTGCGCAATGCCTTCACAAAGTTTGCCTGTGCAACTGACCATTGCCACAAAGTGAACCAAGTGACTTTAACTTCTATGAATTATCACATGAGTTAGCCACAGTCAGAGTGCCAAATCACAGTGCACGTGTGCTAGGCATAAACGTGCAGGTATGAACAAGGTAAAACACTGGTGGCTAAGTGCGGATATTGAACGCACTGCCTTGACAAAGTTGACCTGTGCCACTGATCATGACCACAAAGTTTACCAAGTGACTCTATCTTCTACGCATCGTAACACGAGTCAGCCACGGTCAGAGTGCCCAATCACAATGCACATGTAGTATGCATGACCTTGCTGGTATAAACAAGGTAAAAACCAGTGGCTTGGCGTGGCAATTGTGCGCAATGCCTTGACAAAGTTGGCATGTGCAACTGACCATGACCACAAATTAATCCAAATACCTTTAACGTCTATGAATCATGACACGAGTCAGCCACCGTTAGAATGCCTAATCACAGTGCACGTGTGCTGGGCATAAACGTGCAGGTATAAACCAGGTAAAACACTGGTGGCTCAGTGCGGCTATTGTGCCTGATGCCATGACAAAGTTGGCATGTGCCATTGACCATGACCATAAACGTATCCACGTGACTTTAACTTATACGAATTCTAACACGAATCAGCCACGGTCAGAGTGCCCAATCACAGTGCACATGTACTATTTTGACCTTGCTGGTATGAACAAGGTAGAAACCGGGCGGCTTGGTGGGGTTATTGTGCGCAATGCCTTGACAATGTTCCCCTGTTCAACTGACCATGACAACGAAGTTTTCCAAGTGACTTTAACTTCTATCAATTATCACATGAGCCAGCCACGTTCAGAGTGTCCAATCAGAGTGCAGATGTACTAGGCATGATCTTGCAGGTGCAAAAAAGGTAGAATACTGGCGGCTAGGTGTGGCTATTGTCTGCAATGCCTTGACAAATTTGGCCTGTGCAACTGACCATGACCACAAAGTGAACCAAGAGACTTAAACGTCTATGAATCATCACAAGAGTCAGCCACAGTTATGTGCCCAATCCCAGTGCACGTGTGCTAGGCATAAACTTGCAGGTATGAACAAGGTAAACACTGGTGGCTCAGTGCGGCTATTGTGCGCAATGCCTTGACAAATTTGGCCTGTGCCACTGACCATGACCACAAAGTTTACCAAATGATTTTAACTTCTACGCATCGTAACACGAGTTCCCAATCACAGTGCACATGTAGTATGCATGACCTTGCTGGTACGAACAAGCCTTGAGAAAGTTGGCATGTGCAACTGACCATGACCACAAATCTATCCAAGTACCTTACACGTCTATGAAACATGACACGAGTCAGCCATGGTCAGAGTGCCCAATCACAGTGCATGTGTGCTAGGCATAAACTTGCAGGTATAAACAAGATAAAATACTGGTGTCTTAGTGTGGCTTTTGTGCGCGATGCATTGATAAAGTTGGCATGTGCCGCTGACCATGACCACAAATGTATCCACGTGACTTTAACCTGTACGAATTGTAACACAAGTCAGCCACGGTCAGAGTGCCCAATCAAAGTGTACATGTAATATCCATGACCTTGCAGGTTTAACACAGTAAAAAACTGCTGGCTTGGTGTGGCTGTTGTGGGCAATGCCTTGACAAAGTTGGCATGTGAAACGGACCATGACCACGAAGTGGATCAAGTGACTTTAACTTCTATGAGTCATCACACGATTCAGCCATGGTCAGAGTACCCAATCACAGTGCACATGTGTTATGCACGACCGTGCTGATATGAACAAGGTAAAAACCTGGTGGCTTTGCATGGCTATTGTGGGCAATGCCTTGAAAACGTTGGGATGTGCCACTGACCATGACCACAAGTTTATCCAACTGACTTTTTCTTATACAAATTGTAACACAAGTCAGCCACGGTCAGAGTACCCAATCACAGTGCACAAGTACTATGCATGACCTTGCAGGTGAAAACAAGGTAGAATACTAGTGGCTCGGTGTGGCTATTGTGCGCAATGCCTTGACAACGTTGGCATGTGCCACTGACCATGACCACAAACGTATCCAGGTGACTTTAACTTCTACGAATCGTAACATGAGTCAGCCATGGTCAGAGTGCCCAGTCACAATGCACATGTACTATGGATGACCGTGCAGGTTTTAACACGATACAAAACCGGTGGCTTGGTGTGGCTATTGTGGGCAATGCCTTGACAAAGTTGGCATGTGCAACTGACCATGACCAAAATGTTCACCAAGTGACTTTCACTTTTATGAATCATCACATGCGTCATCCAAGGTAAGAGTGTCCAATCACAATGCAGATGTACTAGGCATGATCTTGGAGCTGCAAACAAGGTAGAATACTGGTGGCTCGGTGTGGCTATTGTGCAGAATGCCTCGACAAATTTGGCATGTGCCACTGACCATTACCTCAAAGTTTACCAAGTGACTTCAATTTTTATGAATCATCACACGAGTCAGCCGAAGTCAGTGTGCCCAACAACAGTGCACAAGTACTATGGGTGACCTTGTAGGTATAAAAAAGGTAAAAAAATCAGTAGCTTGGTGTGGCTATTGTGTGCAATGCCTTGAAAAGGTTGGCATGTTCCACTGACCATGACGACAAAGGTTCCCAAGTGACTTGAACTTCTAAGCATCGTAACACGAGTCAGCCACGGTCAGAGTCCCCAATCACAGTGCACATGTACTATGCATGACCTTGCAGGTGTAAACATGGTAGAAATGCGGTGACTTGGTGTGGCTATTGTGGGGAATTCCTTGCCAAAGTTGGCATGTGCCACTGACCATGACCACAAATTCATCCAAGTGAATTTAACTTCTACGAATTGTAACACGAGTCAGCCATGGTCAGAGTGCCCAATCACATTGCACATGTACTATGCATAACCTTGCAAGTACAAGCAAGGTAAAACACTGTTGGCTCAGTGCGGCTATTGTGCGTGATGCCCTGGCAAAGTTGGCATGTTCCACTGACCATGACCACAAAGTTTACCAAGTGACTTTAATGTCTACGCATCGTAACACGAGACACCCACGGTCAGAGTGCCCTATCACAGTGCACGTGTAATATGCATGACCTTGCAGGTATAAACAAGGTAGAATACTGGTGGCTCGGTGTGGCTATTGTACACAATGCCTTGACAACGTTGGCATGTGCCACTGACCATGACCACAAAGTTGTCCAAGTGACGTTAACTTCTACGCATCGTAACACAAGTTAGCTACAGTCAGAGTGCCCAATCACAGTGCACATGTAGTATGCATGACCTTGCTGGTATGGACAAGGCAAAAAACCAGAGGCCAGGCATGGCTTTTGTGCGCAATGCCCGGACAAAGTTGGCATGTGCAACTGACCATGACCATAAATCTATCCAAGTGACTTGACCTTCTATGAATAATGACACAAGTCAGCCGCGGTCAGAGTGCCCAATCACAGTGCACATGTACTATGCATGACCATGTAGGTATAAAAAAGGTAAAAAAGACCGATGTCTTTGTGTGGCTATTGTGCGCAATGCCCTGAAAATGTTGGCATGTGTAACTGACCATGCCGACAAAGTATACCAAGTACTTTTAACTTATACGAATTGCAACACGAGTCAGCCACGGTCAGAGTGCTCAATCAAAGTGCACATGTACGATGCATGACCTTGCAGGTATGAAAAAGGTAGAATACCGGTGGCTTGGTGTGGCTATTGTGCACAATGCCTTGACAAAGTTGGCATGTGCCACTGACCAGAACCACAAAGATTACCAAGTGACTTTAACGTCTACGAATTGTAACACGAGTCAGCCACGGTCAGAGTGCCCAATCACTGTGCACATATTATATGCATGGTTTTGCAGGTATAGACGAGGTAAAAGCCCGGTGGCTTGGTGTGGCTATTGTGGGCAATGCCTTGATAAAGTTGCCCTGTGCAACTGACCATCACCACAAATTCAACCAAGTGACTTTAACTTATATGAATCATCACATGAGTCAGCCGTGGTTAGAGTGCCCAATCACAGTGCACGTGTGCTAGTTGCAGGTACAAACAAGGTAAAACACTGGTGGTTCTTTGCGGCTATTGTGCGGAATGCCTCGACAAAGTTGGCCTGTGCCACTGACCATGACCACAAATTTTACCAAGTGACTTTAACGTCTACGCAGCGTAACACGAGTCAGCCACGGTCAGAGTGCCCAATCACAGTGCACATGTAGTATGCATGGCCTTGCAGGTATAGACAAGGTAAACAACCGGTGGCTTGGCGTGGCTATTGTGCGCAAAGCCTTGACAAAGTTGGCAGGTGCACCACACATTTATCATGACCACAAATTTATCCAAGTACCTTAAACGTACACGAATCATGAAACGAGTCAGCCACTGTCAGAGTGCCCAATTAAAGTGCACGTGTACTAGGCATAAACCTGCAGGTATAAACAAGGTAAAACACTGGTGGCTCAGTGCGGCTATTGTGCGCGATGCCTTGACAAAGTTGGCATGTGCCACTGACCATGACCACAAACGTATCCACGTGACTTTAACTTCTGCGAATTGTAACACGAGTCAGCCACGGTCAGAGTGCCCAAATATAGTGCATTTGTACTATGCATGACCTAGCAGGTATAAACAAGGTAAATACCCATTGGATTTGCGTGGCTATTGTGCGCAATGTCTTGACAAAGTTGGCTTTTGCAACTGACCATGACCACATGGTTCACCAAGTGACTTGAACGTCTACAAATTGTAACACGAGTCAGCCACGGTCAGAGTTCCCAATCACAGTGCACATGTACTATGCATGATCTTGCAGGTATAAACAAGGTAGAATACCGGTGGCTCGGTGTGGCTATTGTACGCGATGCTTCGACAAAGTTGGCCTGTGCCACTGACCATGACCACAAAGTTTACCAAGTGACTTTAACTTATACGCATCGTAACACGAGTCCGCCACGGCCAGAGTACCCAATCACAGTGCAGATTTAATATGCATGACCTTGCAGGTATCAGCAAGGTAAAACACTGGTGGCTTACTGCGGCTATTGTGCGTGATGCCTTGACAAAGTTGGCATATGCCACAGACCATGACCACAAAGTTAACCAAGTGACTTTAACTTCTATGAATCATTACACGAGTCAGCCACGGCCAGAGTGCCCAATCACAGTGCACATGTACTATGCATGACCTTGCTGGCTTGGCACGGCTATTGTCAGAATGATGACTCTATCAAGACAGGACATCTAACGGGTTCATCTCCAGGATTCTCTGGCTCTTCCGCTCTCGGAAATACCAAGCACTCTCAATAACGGTTCAAGCCTCTGCATCAACCACCTCGGTCCCATCACACACAAACCGGTGACGGTGAGAACCGACCAACGGCACGATACCGAGTAATCTCCTAATAAGCGGCCTGACCGCCATCACGTCCGGCTAGTGCACAATAAGCCTTTGCTTTCCCTTTTGTCTTGTCATATCCCTTATAAGGAGGACGTTTATTTCCTCCTAGCTTAACTAGAACAGTTCCACGCATCCTGTTCCCTTTCGGTTCCGCGGCGTCGCCGTCGTGTCTTCGCTCTGCTCGCCTCCTGCCTGCGTTCACCTCGCCTACCATCTATCGCTTTGCTTCCTCACTCGTGACCTTTCGCTCACATCTGGCACTTCACTCGCTTCGCTCCTGTGCTCTCTCATTGCCCTCTTTCTACCTTGGAGCTTGTGTGCCTCGCCTCTCTCAAGGTCCTACAACTAACTCCTTGGGACCAGCTTTGCCTTTCTGCTTCCGTCATTCTGCTAACTCACTTATGCATGCCACAGTGCTTCTACCTGCTTCCGCTCCTGCCATCCTCGCGCATTGCATTCTTGTGACAAGGTATCAGAGCATCAGGCAACATCACCTGATGCCCCGTGACCTCGTCATTGCTCTGCCTCCATCACTATATCGCCTCTCGTATCTGCACTCTTCCGTCGCCTCTGCCGTTACTTTGTACCTCTCCACCTCGGAGATAGCTGACATCAACAACGTCGCCTGGAGTCTTTTCGCGCGGAAGCAAAGCCTCATCATCCTAAGGAAGCCCTGCGCCCATTCCGCGCCCGTGGCCAACAATTGGTGACTTGTTTACAACAGCCGCAAGCAACCAACTCCCGAGCCGCCGCCTGTCGTCAACTACCCGGAAGTTTCTTGCCGCTCGTCACCTGCTGCCTCTCATCTTCACAAGCACCTCCGTCCTTGTTCTCTCCTCTCATCAGCCTCATCCGCTCCATCTGCCCCATTGACATCAGCCCCCTCGCACTCGTTGTGTCGCACCACGTCCTTGCACCGCCTTCTAGCATCGTCACCAGCAGCAGGGCAACGCCCGCCAGCAGGACATTGGACACCACCAGTCTTCCTGCTCCCATTGTGAGCCAGCTGGGGAACAAACCATCACTCTCTTGACATCAGCGGACCAGTGTCTCTGCCCTCCGCATGACTCCATGTGCTGCAACCAATTCCCTCCAGCAACCAAGACATCGGACACCACCAGTCTTCCTGCCCGTCGGTCTCGGGCAAACTGGGGAACAAGCCGTCACTCTCTTGAAAGTAGAGCCATTTGTTGCCTCACTCACTCTTCCTAGCACCCCGTCATCCTCCGGCTACATCTCCATCCTCCGCCTCCGTCATCTGCCCTCCACCCTTGTCGTCATCTTCACTTGAGCCTCCTTCATTGTCTCAGTCTCATCTGCCCTCCTCGTGTCGCCCTTTGCCTGTCTCTCCAGCTTCATAAACAGCTCGTCTCATCTCGTCTTCTGTCACCTCCTCCCAAGTTCCTCGTCAGCAGCATCATCCACGCTGCCTTCCTCATCAGCCTTCATCCGCTGCGCACGTGATTTCAGCCCTGCACCAACTCAGTCATCAGTTGCCTCCGCCTTCTTCCGCTTCACTTCCACATCAGCTCAGCACACGGATCCGCTCGGTCGCATCGCCCTTTTCACGACGACCTGCGCCCACGCTGAAACCTTCCGCAGTACACGTGGTTTTGCCCCTGCGTCCACTCCTCTTTTATCAGCTTTTGCCTCCTCATCATCTGCATCTGCAACCAGCACAAGGACCTACACAAGCTAGCTAACCACTTTGCAGCAGCCTGCACCCACGCTGGCAGCAGATTTCTTGCAGCGCGTTGGCACCTGCCTTCCCCTTGCCGTATTCTATCCCTCAATTGCGACAGCAAATGTGGTTTTTCCCCTGCACCCATTCATTCATCAGCCGTCTCTGCCTCCTCCTGATTACTTCAATATTATCCGCTCGGTACAAGGATGCGCCCGGTCGCATCACCTGTTGCACGACGACCTGTGCCCACGCCGAAACTTCAGCCTAGCACGAGGTCTCATCCCTGCACCAACTCCGTCATTGAGCCTTCCTCCTTCACCTTCCTTCATCGTGTACACGGCACATCACTCGCTCTGGATCGACTTGCGCGCCCAAAGCCTTCCTCCGTACACGTGATCTCACCCCTTTGCTCACTTTCCCATCCGTTCTCCCTTTCCTTCAACATCTATTGTCAACTCCTCTCTTTCCTCGCTTATCATGGACAGGCAGACCACTGCGTGGACTGCACTTCCTGTTCTTGGCCCCAAGGCCAGCAACATCCTTTGTTGGTCGGAGAGCGTCATTTCCAGTGTACAAGGCATCTATATCAATGGGTACAAGGTGGCCGGAATGCTGCTTGGCAAATATGACCACCTCCACAGCAACCGGCGTCAGCCCAGGGATAACGACGCCACCTTCACTGCAATCTGGAATACACTCAGAAAGTTCCTTGGTAGCATCTACCTCCGCATCGAACAGACAACTGACATTGCAGCTCAGCGATGGTACTCCCTGCTGCAGTATGCATGGATGAAACATTCCTACTATCTCTGGATCTGTTATGTGGACATTTTCCCCACTCTGCCAGACATCCCCAAGCTCCTCTTCCTTCCAGAGGACGTCTGGGGTGATGTCACAGTGACCAACATCGACAAATGGCAGCAGATCTTCTACGAAAACTTGAAACCCTATTACCTCTTCCACTTTCCCATTGTGAGATCTCTTCTGGAGAGACCACTCTGGTGCAGTCCGAACGACCACGACAGCCCCGATGACTTTCAAGCTCAGCTTGCGCTGTTCAACGCAGAACACAGACGCGGGCTTCACACACATGTTGACCCTCCACTACACTTTCTCCTGGCCAAGCATGACAGTCGCAACTTACCCCTCATGTGGCACGGCCTTATCACCCACTGTGGAGGGTCGGTCTAGTGCTACTTCCTGGGAAACTGGAGAGACTTTCTGCCTTGACAGATTCAAGGAGGGTGTCAGAATGGTCTCTCTCAAGGCGGTACATCTAACGGGTTCATCTCCAGGAGTCTCTGGCTCTTCCGCTCTCGGATATACCGAGCACTCTCAATAACGGTTCAAGCCTCTGCATGAACCACCTCGGTCCCATCACACACAAACCGTTGACAGTGAGAACCGACCAACGGCACGATACCGAGTAATCCCCTAATAAGCGGCCCGACCGCCAGCACGTGCGGCCAGTGCACAGAAAGCCGTTGCTTTCCCTTTTGTATTGTCTTGTCCGTTATAAGGAGGATGTTCATTCACTCCTAGCTAAACCAGAACAGTTCTACACATCTTGTTCCCTTTCGGTTCCGCGGCTTCGCCGCCGTGTCTTCGCTCTACTCGCCTCCTGCCTACGCTCACATCGCCTACCATCTCTTACTTCGCTTTGTCACTCGTGACCTTTCGCTCGCATATAGCGCTTCACTCGTTTTGCTCCCGTGCTCTCTCCTTGCCCTCTGTCTACCTTGGATCTTGTGTGCCGCGCTTCTCTCAAGGTCCTGTGACTTACTCCTTGGGACCAGCTTCGCCTTTCTGCTTCCGTCATTCTGCTAACTCACTTCAGCATGCCCCAGTGCTTCTACCTGCTTCCGCTCTTGCCATCCTCGCGCATTGCATTCTTCTGACATGGTATCAGAGCATCAGGCAACATGACCTGGTGCCCCGTGACCTCGTCATCGCTCTGCCTCCATCACTACCTCGCCTCTTGTACCTTCACTCTTTTGTCGCCTCTGCCGTCACTTTGTACCTCTCCACCTTGGATATAGCTGACATCAGCAACGTCACCCGGAGTCTTTTCGCGCTGAAGCAATGCATTATCATCCTAAGGAAGCCCTGCGCCCATTCCGCGCCCGTGGCCAACAATTGGTGACTTGTTGACAACAACCAAGTGAACCAAGTGACTTTAACTTCTATGAATCATCACATGAGTCAGCCACAATCAGAGTGCCTGGTCACAGTGCACATGCGCTAGGCATAAACTTGCAGGTATACACAAGATACAACACTGGTGGCTCAGTGCGGCTATTGTGAACAATGCCCTGAAAACGTTGGCCTGTGCCACTGACCATGACCACAAAGTTTACCAAGTGACTTTAACGTCTACGCATCGTAACACGAGTCAGCCACGGTCAGAGTGCCCAATCACAGTGCACATGTAGTATGCATGACCTTGCTGGTGTGAACAAGGTAAAAAACCAGTGGCTTGNGCAATGCCTTGACAAAGTTGGCATGTGCCACTGACCATGACCACAAAGTTTACCAAGTGACTTTAACGTCTACGCATCGTAACACGAGTCAGCCACGGTCAGAGTGCCCAATCACAGTGCACATGTAGTATGCATGACCTTGCTGGTGTGAACAAGGTAAAAAACCAGTGGCTTGGCGTGGCTATTATGCGCAATGCCTTAACAAAGGTGGCATGTGCTACTGACCATGATCACAAATTTATCCAAGTATCTTAAACGTCTATGAATCATGACACGAGTCTTCCACGGTCAGAGTTCCCAATCACAGTGCACGTGTGCTAGGCATAAACTTGCAGGTATAGACAAGGGAAAACACTGGCTCAGTGCGGCTATTGTCCGCGATGCCTTGACAAAGTTGGCATGTGCCACTGACCATGACCACTAACGTATCCACGTGACTTTAACTTCTAAGAATTGTAACACGAGTCAGCCACGGTCAGAGTGCCCAATCACAGTGCACATGTACTATGCATGACCTTGCTGGTATAAACAAGGTAAAACCCCAGTGGCTTGGCGTGGCTATTGTGTGCAATGACTTGACAAAGTTGGCATGTACCACTGACCATGACCACAAGGTTTACCAAGTGACTTTAACTTCTACAAATCAGAACACGAGCAAGCCACGGTCAGAGTGTCCAATCACAGTGCACTTGTATAATGCATAAACCTTGCAGGTATAAGTAAGGTAAAATACTGGTGGCTCAGTGCAGCTACTGTGCGCAATGTCTTGACAAAGTTGGCAAGTGCAACTGACCATGACCACAAAGTTCACGAAGTGACTTTAACTTCTATGAATCATCACATGAGTCAGCCACGGTCAGAGTTTCCAATCACAGTGCAGTTGTACTAGGCATGATCTTGCAGGTGAAAACAAGGTAGAATACTGGTGGCTCAGTGTGGCTATTGTGCGCAATGCCTTGACAAAGTTGGCGTGTGCCACGGACCATAACCACAAAGTTAACCAAGTGACTATAACTTCTATCAATCATCGCATGAGTCAGCCACGGTCAGAGTGCCCAATAACAGTGCACGTGTGCTAGGCATAACCTTGCAAGTATAAGCAAGGTAAAACACTGGTGCCTCAGTGCGGCTATTGTGCACAATACCTTGACAAAGTTGGCATGTGCCACTGACCATGACCACAATGTTAACCAAGTGACTTTAACTTCTAGGCATCTTAACACGAGTCTGCCACGGTCAGAGTGCCCAATCACAGTGCACATGTAAAATGCATGACCTTGCTGGTATGAACAAGGTAAAATACTGGTGGCTCAGTGTAACTATTGTGTATGATGCCTTGACAAAGTTGGCATGTGCCACTGACGATGACCACAAAAGTATCCACGTGACTTTAACTTCTACGAACTGTAATACGAGTCAGCCACGGTCAGAGTACCCAATTACAGGGCACATGTACTATGCATGACCTTGCAGGTATAAACAAGGTAAAAATGCGGTGGCTTGGTGTGGCTATTGTACGCAATGCCTTGACAAAGTTGGCATGTGCAACTGACCATGACCACAAAGTTAACCAAGTGACTTTAACTTCTACGTATCGTAACACAAGGCAGCCACAGTCGGAGTTCCCAATCACAGTGCACGTGTACTATACATGACCTTGCATGTATAAGCAAGGTAAGAACCCGGTTGCTCGGTGCGGCTATTGTGCACGATGCCTTGACAAAGTTGGCATGTGCCAACTTCTATGAATCATCACATGAGTCAGCCACAGTCAGAGTGCCCAATCACAGTGCACGTGTACAATGCATGACCTTATAGGTATAAACAAGGTACAAATTCGGTGGCTTGGTGTGGCTATTGTGCGCAATGTCTTTAAAAAGTTGGCATGTGCTACTGATCATGACCAGAAAGTGTACCAAGTGACTTTAACTTCTACGCATTGTAACACGCGTCAGCCACGGTCAGATTGCCCAATCACAGTGCACATTTTCTATGCATGACCTTGCAGGTAGAAACAAGGTAGAAAACTGGTGTCTTGGCGTGGCTATTGTGCGCAGTGCCTTGACAAAGTTGGCATGTGCAATTGACCATGACCACAAAGATAACCGAGTAGTTTTAACTTCTACGAATTCTAACACGAGTCAGCCGCGGTCAGAGTGCCCAATCACAGTGCACATGTACTATGCGTGACCTTGCAGGTATAAACAAGGTAGAATAGTGGTGGCTCGGTATGGCTTTTGTGCACAATGCCTTGACCAAGTTGGCATGAGCCACTGACGATGAAAACCACAAAATTTACCAAGTTACTTTAACTTCTATGAATCACCACATGAGTCACCTTCAATCAGAGTGCCCAATCACAATGGAAGTGTACTATGCATGAACTTACAGGTATAAACAAGGTTAAAAATTGGTGGCTTGGTGTGGCTATTGTGCGCAATGTCTTGACAAAGTTGGCATGTGCTACTGACCATGACCACAAAGTGCACCAAGTGACTTTAACTTCTACGCATCGTAACACGCGTGAGCCACGGTCAGAGTGCCCAATTACAGTGCACATGTAATATGCATGACCTTGCAGGTATAAACATGGTAAAATACCGGTGTCTTGGTGTGGCTATTGTGCGCAATGCCTTGACAAAGTTGGCATGTGCAACTGACCATGACTAAAAGGTTGACCAAGTAGTTTTATCTTCTACGAATTGTAACACGAGTCAGCCACGGTCAGAGTGCCTACTCACAATGCACATGTACTATGCATGACCTTGCAGGTATAACCAAGCTACAGTTCTGGTGGCTCGGTGTGGCTATTGNCAATGCCTTGACAAAGTTGGCATGTGCCACTGACCATGACCACAAAGTGTACCAAGTGACTTTAACTTCGACGCATGGTAACACGAGTCAGCCACGGTTAGAGTGCCCAATCACAGTGCACATCTAATTTGCATGACCTTGCAGGTATAAACAAGGTAAAACCCAGTGGCTTGGTGTGGCTGTTGTGGGCAATGCCTTGACAAAGTTGAACTGTGCAACTAACCATGACCACAAAGTTAACCAAGTGACTTGTACTCTATGAATCCTCACATGAGTCAGGCACAGTCAGAATGCCCAATCACAGTGCACGTGTGTACTGCAGGACCTTGCTGGTATGAACAAGGTAAAAACCGGGTGGCTTGGCATGGCTATTGTGCGTAATGCCCTGACAAAGTTGGCCTGTGCCACTGACCATGACCACAAATTCATTTAAGTGACTTTAACTTCTATGCATCGCAACACGAGTCAGCCACGGTCAGAGTGCCCAATCACAGTTCACATGTATTATGCATGAAATTGCAGGTATAAACAAGGTAGAAACCCGGTGGCTTGTTGTGGCCGGTTTGCACAATGCCTTGACGAAGTTGGCATGTGCCACTGACCATGACCACAGTTTTATCCAAGTGACTTTAACTTCTACGCATCGTAACACGAGTCAGCCACGGTCAGAGTGTCCAATCACAGTGCACGTGTACTAGGAATTACCTTGCAAGTATAAACAAGGTAGACTACTGGTGGCTCGGTGTAGCTATTGTGCACATTGCCTTGACCAAGTTGGCATGTGCCGCTGACCATGACCACAAAGTTTACGAAGTGACTTTAACCTTTATGAATCAACACATGAGTCAGCTACGTTCAGAGTGCCCAATCACAGTGCACGTGTGCTATGCATGACCTTGCAGGTATAAGCAAGGTAAAAGCCCGGTGGCTTGGTGTGGCTATTGTGGGCAATGCCTTGACAAAGTTGGCCTATGCCACTGACCATGACCACAAACGTATCCAAGTGACTTTAACTTCTACAAATTGTAACACAAGCCAGCCATGGTCAGAGTGCCCAATCACAGTGTACGTGTGCTAGGCATAAACTTTCAGGCATAAACAAGGTAAAACACCGGTGGCACAGTGCGGCTATTGTGCGGAATGCATTGACAAAGTTGGCACATGCCACTGACCATGATCACAAACTTATCCACGTGACTTTAACTTCTACGAATTGTACCACGAGTCAGCATCGGTCAGAGTGCCCAATCACGGTGCACGTGTCATAGGCATGGCCTTGCAGGTATAAACAAGGTAGAATACCGGTGGCTTGCTGTGGCTATTGTGCGCAATGCCCTGACAAAGTTGGCATGTGCCACTGACCATGACCACAAAGTTTACCAAGTGGCTTTAACTTCTACGCATCGTAACACGAGTCAGGCACGGTCAGAGTGCCCAATCACAGTGCACATGTAGTATGCATGATCTTGCAGGTATGAACAAGGTAAAAAACCGGTGGCTTGGCTTGGCTATTTTGCGCAATGCCTTGACAAAGTTTGCATATGCAACTGACCATGACCACAAAGGTAACCAAGTGATTTTAACTCTATGAATCATCACATGAGTCAGCCACAGTCAGAGTGCCAAATCACAGTGCACGTGTGCTAGGCATAAACTTGCAGGTATAAACATGATAAAACACCAATGGCACAGTGTGGCTATTGTGCACAATGCCTTGAAAAAGCTGGCATGTCCCACTGACCATGACCACAAAGTTATAACATCTACAACTCATAACACGAGTCAGCCACGGTCAGAGTGCCCAATCACAGTGCACAACTAATATGCTTGACCTTGCAGGTATAAACAAGGTAAAAATCCGGTGGCTTGGTGTCGCTATTGTGGGCAATGCCTTGACAAAGATGGCCTGTGCAACAAACCATGATCACAAAGTGAACCAAGTGACTTTAACTCTATGAATCATCACATGAGTCAGCCACAGTCAGACTACCCAATCACAGTGCACGTGTGCTAGGCATAAACCCCAAGTATAAACAAGGTAAAACACTGGTGGCTCAGTGCGGCTAATGTGCGTAATGCATTGACAAAGTTGGCATGTCCCACTGACCATGGCCACAAATTCATTTAAGTGACTTTAACTTCTACGAATTGTAACACGAGTCAGCCATGGTCAGAGTGCCCAATCACAGTGCAGATGTAATATGCATGACCTTGCAGGTATGAACAAGGTAGAATACTGGTGATTTGGTGTGGCTATTGTGCGCAACGTCTTGACAAAGTTGGCATGTGCCACTGACCGTGACCACAAAGTTAACCAAGTGACATTAACGTATATGAACCACTACACGAGTCAGCCACGTTCAGAGTGTCCAATCACAGTGCACATGTAATATGCATGACCTTACAGGTATAAACAAGGCAAAAAACCGGTGACCAGGTTTGGCTATTGTGCGCAATGCCATGACAAAGTTGGCCTGTGCAACTGACGATGAACACAAAGTTTTCCAAGTGGCATTAACTTCAACGCATTGTAACACGAGTCAGCCATGGTCAGAGTGCCCAATTACAGTGCACGTGTACTATGCATGACTTTGTAGGTGAAATCAATGTAAAAACCCAGTGTCTTGGTGTGGCTATTGTGGGCAATGCTTTGACAAAGTTGGCCTGTGCCACTGATCATGACCACAAATGTATCCACGTGTCTTTAACGTCTACGAATTGTAACACGAGTCAGCCACGGTCAGAGTGCCCAATTACAGTGCACATGTACCATGCATGACCTTGCAGTTATAAACAAGGTAAACAACTGGTGGCTTGGTGTGGCTATTGTGCGCAATGCCTTGACAAAGTTGGCATATGCCATTGAACATGACCACAAAGTTTACCAAGTGACTTTTACTGATATTGATCATAACATAAGTACTAGGTCAGAGTGTCCAATCACAGTGCAGATGTACTAGGCATGATCTTGCAGGTGCAAAAAGGGTAGAATACTGTTCATACCAGCAAGGTCATGCATAGTACATGTGCACTGTGATTGGGCACGCTGACCATGGCTGACTGGTGTCATGATTCATAGACGTTTAAGGCAATTGAATTAATTTGTGGTCATGGTCAGATGCACATGCCAACTTTGTCAATGCATTACACACAATAGCCACACCAAGCCACCGGGGTTTTACCTTGTTTATACCTGCAAGGTCATGCATATAACACGTGCACTATGATTCGGCACTATGACCGTTGCTGACTCGTGTGATTATTCATAGCTGGTTAAGGTACTTGGATGATGTTGATGATGACGATGATGATGTGATGATTCGTAGATTTAAAATGACTTGGTTCACTTTGTGGTCATGGTTAGTTCCACAGGCCAACTTTGTCAAGGCATTGCCCACAATATCTTCACCAAGCCACCGGGTTTTTACCTTGTTTACACTTGCAAGGTCATGCATATTAGATTTGCATTGTGATTGGGCACTCTGACCGTGGCTGACTCGTGTTATGATGCGTAGAAGTCAAAGTCACTTGGTACACTTTGTGGTCTTGGTCAGTGGCACATGCCAATTTTTTCAAGGCATTACGCACAATAGCTACACCAAGCCACCAAATTGTTACCTTGTTTATGCCTGCAAGGTCATGCATAGTACACGTGCACTGTGACTGGGGACTCTAACTGTGGCTGACTCATGTGATGATTCATAGAAGTTAAATTCACTTGGTAAACTTTGTGGGCATGGTCAGTGGCACATGCCAACTTTGTCAAGGCGTTGTGCACAATAGCCACACCGAGCCACCAATATTCTACCTTTTTTATACCTGCAAGGTCATGCATAG